>JAOUQT010139949.1:0-18819 GCA_025769995.1 Xyliphius kryptos | reverse complement strand
TTATTTTGTGTGAAGTAAACTTTTTTTTTTAGATGTTTTAATAAGATTCCTTTATGATCTTTGATTTCAAGACATGTAAATTGTTTCAGGGATTCTGTAACCCTGTGTTTTGACCCCAACTAATAAGTGGGATACTTGTAAGTCGCTTTGGATAAAAGTGTCTGCAAAATAATCAAATGTAGATGTAATTATAATAACAGTTAGATGCACTTTTGGCAACTGTTTAATGCTAAAAGCGACAAAGAGACCTGGCAACTTCTGTTAATAAATAATTGGAAGGGCAAAAAGACCTCTGAAGTAGTAGATCTAAAGAAACAAATCAGTACATTACTTTTATATTGATGAATAAATAAATTAATGCTGACATTCAAAATGTAATTAGTTTAAGTCAAAAAGTTTCATTACAATAATGTTAAATGCGCATACAGTATGCTATTTATTACAGGGCTTTTCTGTTTGTGTAGGCATTATTACACCGGAGAAAAGTTTGTCCAAAAAAGTGCATAAAAGAAAATTTAAAATCCCAGAGTCTAGACTTACTTCTGACTAAGTCACTGTACAAGGAAACTCTTAATAGCTGTAGAGCGGAAAAAGCAACATCAAATAAACATTTTACTAAAAGAAAACTAATCATTTGATCAAAAGCCCTGGTTTAAATTGCAATAAATTATTAATATTTTATAAATCCTCATTTAGCAGTAAATGTTCCATATCAGGATTAAGCAACCTCCATGAGAGCTTCAGTGGAACCTAGGGCAGCACTGATCTATTAGTTCAGGTACAGCACAGCCTGCAAATAAGATTAATTCAACCTATGTACTTTTAACTTTGAAGTCAGGAAGCAAGGACTGAACTTGATTTTTTATCTTTTCCTCATCAGTTCCTCAGGCCATGCAGAACTGAAGGTTATGTTGTTTTACTGTGAGATGAGTTGTGGTTGAATGGTAATAGGTGTAATTAAAGAAATAACTTCCAGAATGTAACTTTAATTTAGAGCTATTAGTCAGGAACTTGTCAAATCATCTAAAAAGCTGTTCATTATGTTATTTGTGTATTACATACTGATGTTCACTATAGTTAAAGTATAAAAGTCAATACACTAGTTAATACTATTCCGACATAAGAAATTAGAACATACTTCACTCTATAAATTGTATAATGCTCATAGCTTCTCATTGTTAGTTTAACTTGAATGTTATAGAGCGTAAATATGTCAAAATACTCATTTTAAATCCTTTTTGGTAAAGAAATACTGCATACATAATAAACGCTATCTATTATATGGAATTACTACTCTCCATATATCAAAAATACCATTGTGTCAGAAAACGAATACAAAACATAATTCATGATGGTCTAACGTCATTATGACAATTTTAATAAAAGTTTTTGAGTGTGACCTCCTATTTCAGAATGACACAGGAGAATTGCTTCACTTGATTACTTACATGCGAGGTGCCACTCATTCATATTTCCCAAATGCCAAGTCCTACTGCCATACTGCCCAACTGTTTGATGTTAAATTCATTCAACTTTAGTCCATTTATAATATGCATGCTATTCACATTTGATTAGGTGCTATTTATTTGCATCTAATGAATGATTTAATATTTAATGCAAAATATAAGCTACACTAGAAATCTTTCCCAAATACAAAATATCTCACAATATGCTTGAGTACACATTACTGTCAGTGATATTATGATCATGGAGGGTGTATGTTCGTCCGTGAAGCAACCAGATGTTTCTTTAACAAGCACGCCTATTGTAGCAGAGGACTAGAGATATAACCATAAAAACCATCTGGTGTGCATTATTCTGCAAAGTCACTTTTAAGAAGCAACATATACATTAATGGTTGGAAGCTGCTGGCACATTCAGTTATGCAGATGTGTGGTGAGCCTTTTACAGGCCATCTCTAAGTTGATTGGATTGAATTTCAGTTGGCTTTTCTGAAAACATGTTCTTCTTCTTTCGGCTTTCACCATGTATTTATCCAAGGGTCGCCACGGCGATGAACTCCCACATTAGACCTGGCAAAGTGTTTTACGCCGGATGTCCTCTCTGTTTAACAATAATCCACAAATCTTACGAAAGAGGATTTTTCACGTTAGTTGTAGCTCAGTGGTTAGGGTGTTGGGCTATCAATCTAAAGGTGGTGGGTTCAATTCCCAGGTCCACTGAAGTTACCAGTGTGGGTCCTTGAGCCAGCCCCTTAACTCCCATTGCTCCAGGGTGCTGTATTGACCCTGTGTTCTCACCCCAACCATCAAGTTGAGATACTTGTAAGGCGCTTTGGATAAAAGCGCCTGCAAAATGACCAAATATAATGTAATTACTCAGCTTGTATTTGCTGTTAATATCTGTGCTAAATGTTTAAATAAATTAAATAGTTTTAATAAACACAAGAAACAATAATAGTATTATTTGGTAATGAATACAAAAAATATTGCTTTTAGCAGGTTTATTGTAAAAAGTATTTTGTCAAAACTAAACATCAAGTTCCTAAGAATCTTGAAAATGAAAAGACAGTTTCTAGAAGCATTTAGAAAACCATTAGAATTTTTAGAAAATGTCACCGAATGTAAATTATTCATTTTGTCTGCTGTCAAAAGTAATAAAATAGCAAGATTTATATATAACACTAAAAAGCTTATTCAGCAGTTCAATATATAATATAGCATATAGTAGTTTAACGCTTATGGTACGCATAAGGACAAAGGGGAAAAAAGCACATCCAGGCTGTTGCAAAACATAGTGACATGTTAAGCTAGAAAAATTCTTGGCAGTGAACATCTACACATCTTTTAGAATCAATCAATAGGTAATTTGAGTAACACATGAGCAGAGGATCGAACATTCACTGACGAGGCTTTATAAAAAAGTCTTTTGCACTAAATCAGTGTCAGGGATGAAACAATCCAGTTCAATTTGGGATATCATGGCTAATATGCAAATATGTGTGGAAAAACAACCCATAATCCACAGTCTCTGTCCATGGGAAGAAACGCAAATGACTTGTAAGGGTATAATGCTTGTCACTGAGATTGCACTCTCAAAGGTACTCTTAATTTTTGTCTTTTAAAGACAAATATAGTTGCAACTATATTTAATTGAGATGTAGATTTATTAGAGGGCTTTGAAAAAGCCCTCTATTGTTATTTATTTTAATATCCCTCCAACTCATACAATAACAAATTAATATAAGAAAAATACTGCCATCTGCAAGATGAAGAACTTCATTAAATGTTGTTTTAAATATTTCTTTCAAAAAACATAATAAAAAGTACATATATAAAATATATATATATATAAATAGATATAAATAGGCCATTACTCTTTTACTAAAGTTCACCTTGCCCATTAAACAATAAACTTTGATCCATCCTGATATATAGGTGCAAAAAATCACTTTTAGTTAGCACACTCAAAATACATCCTATATTTCCTTCTAAACCCACTTAAACAAAACTTTGTTTATATACTCAGTATAGCCTTATTATGCTAAGAATTTAATCCAAGTTTTGATTGTTGCCTTATGTTTTAAATTTAACTAAAACTTCAAAAAGTAATTTCTGTAAATGTTCCCAAAATTACATTGCAAAAAAACAACCCAGAGACAAGCACCATACAGCTAAAGATACAAGGTATTTTTCTTGTTGCTAAAGAATAAGTACACTCAAAATAAAGTGGCAAATGCATTGGTGATATATATTGCATGATTTATGATGTAGCTATATGATGTGTTATTCCATGTTTTTTGTATTGCACATATTAAAACTATATAATATATAATTACTATTGAACATATACATTTTTATTACACATCAAGTAAGAAGTTGTGGAGTTTTATGGCCACAGGTAGGATTGACCTCCTGTGGTGCTCGGTGGTGCTTTAAAGTTTTATTTATCATTGTGGTTGCTCAGATTTGATATGTTAAAATTATTCAAACCATGCTTTGGGGCTGTGTTGCTGCCAGTGGCACTGGTTATTATGCATGGGGTGAGATTTCAAACATCAATAAAAAAGATTTTGGCTAAATCTAAAATATACATAAGCTTATTATCAATGTCCCATTGAAAAAACATAGCTTCAGTATAACACAATGCATTTGAGTTCAATTGTGATTTTAACCTACCTAATCACAATGATTAGTGTAATAATTTGATGGTTAGGTTTATTAATTTTAATATTTTCACACTGCTGTTTGCAACAGGTATAAAGTATATATTTATATAAATTTAAACGTTTTAGATTAGGGAGTTTGTAATTATAGACAAACACTGTTAACATCACGAGTAGCCCTTAAACAGCTAACAAAAACTTTTTTTACATGCAATGGCTTAATTACATCTTGTTCTACTTGAGGATTACCTGATACCAGAACATTATAAGAATTAAGCAGGCAGAGAAAATCGATTTGTGAAAATAAAAGAGAGCAAGCGAGAAGGAGATAGAGAGCTTATTTATCCAGGACCTGAAAACTGGCAATCCAGTACCTAGAAATTTATCACTTGCTTCCACTAGTCAATGCCATATACAAATCAATTTTTACTGTAAATTCAATACCAAAGCATGTATATCCTTCTCTGTAGGAATAGATCAGACACTGCAGATAAATAAAGAACAAATGAATTCAATGTCCCCATAAAAAGTGTTTGGTATGGGCTAAGATCAAAGAACCCATCTATCAATTATGCAGATCTAAAAAATTGTATAAATTATTTACCCTGAATAACGTATGAACAAACCTATCAGCCAGTTAGTTATTGAGTCTTTTTTTACAAGATAAATAATTCACATCACTCCATCAATACTATAAGCAGTATAAACGCTAGGCAGGCAATCTAGGCAGCGATGATATTAAAATGGACGGCTTGAACAGCTTGAATTTTTCATTTGTGGAAAACCTTAATTGCCAGCCCAAGCATGGAGCCTCTAAATTTTATGTCATCTTATATTTACCAAGAATTTTACAGTGAATGTCAGAAATATCTTGTCTCATTTCAGCCACGTCTTAACGAACAAATGTAGTATTCATGCACGGAAGCCAACTGACCTTTAAGCTTCATTATCAGAGCGGCCAATATGCATCCAATCCGATTTAAAACACTTTGCTGTGGAATTTCATGAACCAGGCTTGATTTTTGGTAAATATCCAAAAAGTGTGAATAATATAAGTCATAACTTTGAAGTAAAAGTCCCGTTAGCTCAACGGGGATAATGTCATGAAGAAGTTAACATTGGGTGACATTTCAAAGAGGCTCAAAATAATAATACTTATTGCATAAATCCAGCCTTTTCAAAAAGACATCTCTTCCCAAAACGCCTGTTTATCTGTGCTTCTGTTGAAGTAGCAATATTTTAATTAGTTAACTTCAGACCGTTACTGCAAATGAGCTTCTAGTGTAAAATACATTTTTATTCTGAGTATGGTTTTCTTTTTTTAATTTAGTTTTTTATATTAAACATACTGAAGAGACATTAATGGAAATGTCAGTTTCAGTCTGTCTGTCTAAAAGCTGGTGGTGGGGTGGTGGTAATGTAATGCTCATGTATTTGAAATTACTTAATCTGTCTGACCCTTCAAGCTTCCATATAATTGAACCCTGCAAATATTTCTTAACATCTAAATAATTCATAGATGGACGTGAATCAACTCAGTAAGGCATCCAAGTGGCAACAGTTGATTAGAATACAGAGCTTCAGAGGAAGTTGTTGATTGTCTGTGCTGAATGAGTCATAATAATTGTTTTCATGCTTCAATGACTAATAATAATTACAAACTCCAATTGCATTCTAATGTTTTATTTTTCTAAAGATTGTAGACGTATGACACAAACCTCTTGTTAAGGTGGTCGTCATTTAATAATTTACATGATGCTAAAGAGCGTTGTATGACATATTCATATATTTGCTATATACTGTCCCCATTTGCATGTTGTAACTTATATGCAAACAAAGTTTCACAGGGGCATGATCCCTCCACACCGTATAGACAACCAATAAGCTTTTTTCATATCAATTTTAGAAATTTCATTGTCCTAGAACTGGGTCTCGACTGGCTCCTTGAACATTTAAATAATCTAGTTAAAACAAAGAAGTTCTTGTAGGATAAATAGGTGTGTAACAAGGAAAATCTCTTTTCTTTTTGGCGTCTGGCTTGGGACTCGGACCCCAAGCTCTTGCCAGTGGGGGCTGCTGGGCCCTGCTCGGCACCCCATTTCTCTCTCTCTTCCTATCTCGCTTGCTTTCACTCTGATGCTGGGCTCTAAACCCTAGCTCTGGCAAGTGGCATTGCTGAGCCCTGCTTAGCAGCCTGGCTGGGTCTCTTGGTTTTTGCAGCAAACGATCATTGTCTGAGGGGGCATTCATTTTCCATATGAAGCCGCATTGGGTATGTTTTGTTATACTTTTTTTTGGAAATTGATCCTTTTTGATTGTAATTTCCATCCATTATCTTCCACTTACTAGGGTCCCGGTGGGGTTCCCCATGCCCAGAACACCTCGTGCACTGGGCAGAAACACCCAGGGCAATCTTGCTGGCCACACACTCACTCATAAAGACTATAGGGGCAATATATAGCAGCCAATTTATTATTCCTTAAACCAGTACTCCAATTATCCTTTAGGTCTAGGAACCAAAAGTTGATTTTATCTTCTGGTAATGGTAAAATAAGTGTTAAAAGATTGTCCTCTGAGGGAATAAAAAAAAATCCTTAATGATCCATGTGACGATGAATTTAACTTAAACACATTAACCTCTATTTATATCTTCTGTCCATGTATAAGAGAAGCCTCTGACAAACTAATAATTCTCGAATGCTTAAAAGGTACCACCGAGTCTGATAATTTCTAAGCTTTACACGTTAGAAGAATTCAACTTCATATAATATTAGGTTGCCTTTCTATAGATAATATCTTTGGAGACAGATAGTAAAATGATTCAAATGGTAATTACAGGGTTAAATGTTTACTAATTTCCATTGTTGGTTTTACAACACAGAGGAGACAATTAATATTATTCCATATAATATAAATATTAAAACTCCTACAAGATCACTACTTCAACTATGATAGTAAATCTATGTTTTAATGCTTTTTCTTAATTTTTAAAATAAGGATTGTTCCCATTAATCACATTGCCAACACCTTTTGATTTTATACTTTTACATAAAATAACCATACAAGTTTCTGCCCATTTTTTTACCTCTGCTCTATCAAATGAAATCAAAGTAGATGATATTTTTCAGTTATGGTCCCTTCCGCTCTGAGCCACTTTTTCTACACATTTTTAATAATTTTTGAAGAACATTAAACTTTCAGGTTTGTTATCATTTTGGCTTTTAATCTAGTAATTTAGTTTGAATTTGTGGATTTTAAATTTAAATACATTGCAATTTTCCATAAAGTCCTGTCGGATTTAAAACCCACATCACACATTGGGCAGTAAGAGCTTTGATTGCTGGAGTAAGTAAAGGCTGTTGAGCGTGTGTGTTCGGAGAGTTAGCACTTCATTTTACCTTCCAAGAACATCTTACCCCCACTTTGTAATTTGTTTGAATTATAATAATCACAGGAATTCATCTTGCTGTAATTCTTTTCTGTAGCTCAGAAAATACTGCAGTGCAATACTTATCGAGTCCTAGCATTAAGCCTATATGCACATACTCGATGACAGTATTGATGGGAAAGACTTTTATTTTACCAGATGGCAATGAGATGCAAAATTCTTGGAATTTTAATCAGGACAACCCAAGCTTTCAATTTTCTTGAAAGGGCACTTCACACAATATTGGCACAATTCAAAAAAGCACTTCTAAGCAAACATACAGATGACCGCATAGCTGAAGTGCATATAGGATGTGCATATAAAGCCAAATTTGCTAACAAATAATTCATAGTTGTCCATCATTAGTTGTCCCTTCCACTAAGCTTTTCAGCTGACAATAGAATAGAATAAAATAGAATAAAAAATCCCTTGAGATTTCTTATGACCCAACAGGTATGTAATAAAGATGAAACTGTAATGGCAGCTTAATTTAACTTCTTTAGTAGCTTATAAATAGTGATTATTGGTCTGCAATTAAATAGCTAGATATACAAAACATAGCAGGTGACTGTTTTTTTTCTCAGCATCATATAAACTTCTGACAGTGGGTTAAATGTAAATGACTGACAACAGTTATTGCCGGTGGCAGGTCTATTTCTGGTTTGTACACCTCCAGTGACCAATATCTCTGCTGATAGCAGGAGTGATGAAATATTTCCTATTTGAGGTCTGCTGTTCTCAGGGGTAACTGCTATTTCCTATTTAGTTAGGGTTCTATTCATACAGTGACTATACTTCAAGGTCATACTCCAAATAACAAGTCCAAATGTGGAGGTAAAATGTAAAAAACAATGTAAAAACAAAAGAAACAAGACTGCTTTAGAATGACTTTTTCTTTTAACTTGACTCTTTACAATCACATATAGTAAGGAAGCTAATTTGAAATGGGCCACAGCACTAAATGACCTGCTAAGAAAGTCTGACATGGGTTACAGCAAGTGTAGTGCCTATAGGAAGAAAAAGCTGTAAATTGAGAGCTAATGATAACCAGAGGCTCGCGTGTGAAGGAAAGTGATAAGACAGTGGGTTCTAATGAATACACAAAATAAGATTAGGACCATCCAAAATAGCTATGAATATGGCTGGGTGTGTTACCACCTACTAAAACCCAATGATATTTGCTAGTGTTTATTTCACACCTTTAAGCAAAATGTGACATTTAGCGAGAAAGTCTACAGTTAGACAGCGATTATGGATGCATTTGACTGAAGAATGTGATAAGTGACAGGAACAATGCATTCATCCTGTCTATTCTTCTTGGTATTTACAGCAGGCCATACTGACAAATAGACTTGAAAAAAATTCAATCAGTCTTTCGGTTTGTCATCATGGAAGAAGAAACAATGATGGACATTTCCTACTATGCACTATTCCATCAAGCCATCAAAAAGTAATTTGAAGTTGCCAGCTCTCCTGCCCAAAAAATTACTATTACTGAATTGTAAAAAAAAAAAAAAAAAAAAAACATAACATGCAATATGTGGCTAGATAGAATTCTTTGGCATAAATAAGCATGAATTGCTGATTTGATGAATTCTCTATCAATATAACCTAAGCCAAAAGAACCATATCTAAACAAAAAGTAAAATGGATTCTTCATTGTGAATCTTCATGATCATACATTGGCAGACATATCAAATAAAGTAAAAAAAAATATTAGCACCAACTCCATTGGCCCTTGATAAATGAGACTGCTTTTACTTACAAAAAAATCTGCTGTTGTGCCTCACAGTAAAATGTGCCTTAAAATGCTGGATGAATTGGTTCTAAATTGGTTTCCAGTCAATAAAAACTGGTAAAATAAAAAATATATAGCAAGTGTGTTGAGTCAATTGCCTTTTTTGCTGCTGACAGACAAACATGGCACATTTCTATACAGGCACAGGCATGCTGCAGTAGTGGTAACTACAAATCCCGCAAGATGTGAGTTGAAAATAGCACAAAAAATTTAAGTTCTTTTTGAATAAGAGTATTGTAGATATGACATCTATAATTTTCAGTCAAATTCGATCTTTGTTTATTTTAACAGAATTGGAAATCTCTTTTTTGTCCTAGAGAATCACACATTACAGAGGGTTGTTTGAATAAAATTTTAAAACTATACCAACTTTATTATAGTATTTCGACTTTGTATCATCTTCTAAATTGCATCTTCTAAATTCTGTAACTAAAGATGTTTCTGTTTGCACAGCTTAACTACATAATTGGTTATATTAATAGATTTCATTTTAAAGAATAACATTTGCCATAACAAGACTGGGCACGTACATTTGTGTTTCAGGGTTATAGGTTCAATTTTGAGTTACCATTAATCAATTAAGATTATAAAATGAATGGCATTGTCTAATTAAACAGTTATTCAACATTCTCTATATGGTTTAAAAAGGTTACATATACACAATAAGATCACTAGATGTGACAATTTTAAACAGATGACAGTGTTATTAGTATACAGATTTTTTTAATGCCAGTAGAAAGTCTTAGAAAGAAGACTTTCAAAGTGCGTGTGTGTAGAGGTACATGTGCTTAAAAGACTGGCTACAAGAGCAAAAGTGAATGTTAATGACATTCCTTCACACATCAAGAAATTCACAGCTCACTGGTGCATTTCAAAGCTCTTCTTTTATTAATGCAGAGGTTGATATATGACCACACAAATTACCGTAATATTGATTGATTGTATAACAATGAATATCCAGGTCTAAAGACAATTTCTTAAAAAGTAGTATAAGGACAGTGTCCACTCAGCAGATCTTTAAGTTAGATGATCACTGCTGCATAAAAGAGAGGTACAAAAAACACTTAAAATGCTTTCAAAGCACTGTATAGAAAATCGCATATTGTTGCATTTGCTGCAAATTTATATTCTCAAATGTGTACGAAAATGACAAATGTAGATCAAATAAACAGGCACATATTGAAGTTAATATTAATATGTAAATAATTTATCTTTAATTGAGCGTGTTATACTATACATATATTTTACATTAATTTTATCATACCATAAGTCTTTGGTTGTGTTAACTTGAACAATTTAAACTTGTTTGTCATAATAAAGAATTTTTTACATGTCTTTTTTACAATTTTTTACAGGTTTAATGCCTGTGGTTTCAAAGTGCAAAAATGCACCATCATCCATTTATGCTTGCATGCTGCCTCCAATTCGGTAACATATTAAAACCAAAAATCTCTATCTTTCTGCCAGAACCTTTAATCTTCATCACTCTGATGTAATTACTGTGGAAGCTTTTTCTCCACCTGCTGATGGGTACTGGTTTGGCAGGGTTTCATTACAGGGCTCTAAACATAGAAAACTGCAACTCTGGGCTGCACATTCTCATCACTTTAAATGGTATAATGGTGTAAAGTGGGCTAGCATTTGTTAATTTACTAAAATGGTATTTTGTGTTTATACATATAACAAGAAAAGTCAGTTAAACCAGTGGAAAAAGCTGACAACAAAGCAGTTCCTGTCCTGGTTTTTAAATTTAAACTCATGAACCACTTTATTTAAAACATAACTATTTATTATAGGTACACTACAACTAGGAGAGACAAAATGAGGGGTGAAAAATCCAGAAAATCACAATGTATGATTTTGAAAGAATATATTTCTAAATTATGGTGAAAATTAAGTATTTGGTCACCCACAAACAAGCAAGATTTCTGGCTCTCACAGACCTGTAACTACCTGTAACTTCTTGTTTAAGAAGCTCTTCTATCCTCCACTTGTTGAGGCGACAAGGGCCTTCAACATCTGCAGGACTACGCTAATGATCTTTTATGACTTTGTGGTGACGAGGGCTATCCTTTATGCTGTTGAGCGCTGGGGCTGCAGCCTGAAGGGGGCAGATGCCAACAGACTGAACAAACAGATCCGTAAGACCGGTGATGTGGGTGTGGAGCTGGACTCGCTGAAAGCAGTGTCAGAGAGGAGGACGCTGTCTAAGATGAAGGCTATAATGGACAATTACAGCGTACGACACACTGGTAAGATACAGGAGCACATTTAGTCAAAGACTCGTTCCACCCAAATGCACCACAGAGCATCATTCCTACCTATAGCCATCAAACTCTACAACTCCTCACTGCATGTGTAATAAAACTTATATGTGCCATAGCAATTATATAGTATGTATTTTTTTAATTGTGTAAACTATATCATCATATAGTTATATCATAAATCTTGCAATATATGTCATATATATATATATATTGTACTACTGTAACATCTGCAATTTCCCCAAAGGATCAATAACGTATTCTGATTAAGATCTATTTAACATATTAACGGTATAGTTTTATGTTAGTATGGAGAATGTTTTCTTGTCGTGACTGTTGTTTAAATGCCACAGTTAATTTTACTTTTGGCAATTATGGACTTAGCTTGATTGCCACCCATCTTTTGACTCATACTTTCATTTAAAGTGTTGTCTCATTATAATACAAACTGAGTTCATGGACAAGCGTGTTTAGAATATGATCATGAATAAAACATGCACAGGGTTATAAAAAGATGTTTAGTTTTGAAAGTAGGTTCATTACATGTATTGTCACATGTCTATGAGCATTTTTTCTTTAAAGATGACCTTTACTGGTAAGGAGTGGTGAAATAAATGAAATGAAAGTAATCCACCAAAGAAAGGTCACTGAATTCATGATCTCTGCAGTAAATGCTTTTTGAGTGTTAGCCGAATGAACGTTCAGACTGTGTAAAGTGGAAAAGTCAGAGTTGTGTTCAGCCACACAGTGTCGTAATAAGGCTGCTTTTGCTCACAGGTATCTTGGTAAAAAGACCTGTTTGAATAATAAATTACAATCTCTGTAGGTGTAAATTTTGACCGTGGTATCAATGACGAGGTTTGTGTTGCAGTGATTGTGGACTATTAATAAATAAATGCTCTCTGTTAATGCTTGATCAACTATCAAGGCTTTTTTTTAAATCCACAATCTACTACAAAATATGTACATAGCGTGTGGGGTTTTTTTTTCTTCTTGTTTTATATATTTATATATTTTCATTACCTATTTCTTTTTTTTTATTCTACCCATTATTGCACCATGACACCCAGGGTGGACAGAAAAGAAGGAATTGCATTGTGCTGAGAAACATGTTTCTTTACTGCATATATGACAATAAGCTTTGAATTTGAATCCAGAAACTATAGATTAAACTGTTTTGTAGAATTTGTTACCAGTGCACATTAAATCTAAGCACTAAATCTGGCATTGTTAATAAAGCTTTGACATTACTTTACAACAGCCTGCATATTATTCATTATCTATTAATAAATATGAGATATCAATAGTAGACTTGGAAGTGCAACATTTAATAACTGAACTAATCAAAGAAAGCTAAAATATTAGTTTTTAAAGTGCTACATAGAATTTACCAGATTTGCATGTTTTTAGAAGAAGCATACTGTTGATGATGATAAATATTCCTTAGATATACAAAACAATTGTTTACTACTTCCTTTTATATACAAGTTAGATCATAATATTGTAATATGATCCTAAAATGCAATCTTTGAAAACAGGACAGACATTTGTATTAAATATGTGATCATTACAATCAGACTGAACTCTTTAATAAAAAACAGAAATTGTCTAATTTTGTTTTTTGCACTTTTAGGTAAACTGGTTGTAACACATTTAGAAGGATTTATCCAAACCATTGCCCCCGTTGTACAGGTGGGGAATTTGAGGAACACTGCGTGTAGTTACTGTATTGCTCATGCCACCATGTGGTAAAGAAGACTTGTCTTACTGCTGGCCTTGTTTTTTTAGGCGTATGAGACTATTGATTTGAACCTAAAGCTCTTAGTTCATTCATTTGTTAGTTTAGAATGGTAAAGCATCAGTTAATATGAGGAAGGCCTACTGATTAGCAGAATTTACAGTATGTAAGTGCATCTGCTTTGAATAGGAAATTCAAAAGATTATCTATGAATACAATATTTGAAAACCTAATAGCAAAAGCATGTTAAGCAACACATTTTGTTTATTATAAAAACTAAAAAGCTGACAATGCAGAACTGGACGTTTGGGCCTGGAAATAGATAGCGAAGCATTCGGTCATCCAACCAAGAGTTCATTCTATGTTTATGACTGCAGGGACCAGAAATTGCAAGGCTTTGTGATCTGTCAAGTGAAACCTGGCTTAATAAATCAGTGACACTTTGAATGTGGTAAAAATTACAGCCACAATGAAATAGGATAGGAGCTCTATCAAGACTCACATAATCCCTGTGGGCATTAGATCATCTCATTCTATCAGCACCTTGATGAATCTGCACATCAAGTCAATCTGGAATCTTTTACCTGTCATCCGTGACCGACTGAGCAACTGATTGGAAATTCACATCATAATTCCTAAACCATGATGGAATTGTTGTTCCCCTTTTCTTTTACACACACACCTTACTTTCCCAGTGGTCCTTAATACAAAGAAAGAAATGCACAAATTTAAAGACCTAACAATATGTAAACCTGTTTTATGTCAACTATGCAACATTTTTAAACAGTTCATAGTGTGTAAGGTTTTAGCTCCAGTGAGATACAGTGACAGAGACTTGTACTCATTTTTTCATGTGTGAGATTTTGGTTCCATTTATTATCGATAAGCTGCAAATCCTATTGTCATCATCTCTTTTCTATCCATTTTATCAAGTGCAGAATGACAGTTAAGCAGACAACCGTTACACTGGTGTAGAAAATGCAGTGGTTTTTCTCTGAGTAATTCAGGCTGTACGATTTTCAGACCATCTTTAGCACTTTGGTACAATTTTATGTTCACTGTAAATATGTCACAAAGCTTTTTGAACCATAGGAGGAAATTTGTTTTGACATTTAACATTTATCTTGCAATTTGTGCCATTGTGTGCTATATACAAGGGAAATAAATCACGCATATTTTTCCCCACAGGTGAAAAAGTGGATTTTATGTATCTTGCTACACAGACAGAACAAATGGGGTTTCATCAGTAAACGATATAGATTTGATACATCTTGCACTTTGTTCCACTGCGCTAACAACATTCTTTCCCCATTAAAAAAAAACCTTTAAAGAAACACATAGGTAGAATACAGTTTCTTCTGATTGATACAGTTCATAATTGAAACAAACACTATTGGTATGATATTCATGCCAGCCAAGAGATTCTCTTTGCATCAAACGTTTACCGTACATTTAATACATGTGGGTCTACATAGAAAGTCAAGTAAAAAAAAGAGATAATATATTGACTATTAGTACTACTAGTATTGCAAGAGCAACAAATATTTAATATTTTAGATTAACATTAATCCATGTAGGATTTAAGGACTGCACCTTTGTATATTATGACATATATAATTACTCGTCATCTTATAAAAAACATCCTGAAAAAAATCACCATGACTGTAAATGTTCACTTAAAGGAAAACAAAAACAAAAAAAAACCGAGTGACAATATTGAATGCATCGGTTTCTATAAATATCACATGACCTTTGGAATAAGTTAATACAGGAAGAGGAAACGATGGTTGGACATTTAAACAAATTAGACAAGCATCATAATTAGTCTGTAAGAACCTCAATTTTCCATTCAGTTCTTAATTTTCTCTCTCACCTGCTTCTCTGTTTATATATTTACACATTGATTTCACTTTATTAAGGTATTTTTCTTAAAATAAATGATTTTTTGTTTTTAATTAAGTACTAGATTACGTAGTAGTTTACATTTCTGTTATTCTGTCACTATTTTATTATAAATAGTTATTATAGACACCCTATCTTTAATTTTAATATGTGTAAAGAATTTTATTTTTATTCACCAGCAATTATATGAACAACCAAATCTGTAATTCTGTGAAGTCAGTAATCCTCACTCGCACATCAAAGCTCTGTGCCGAAGAAAGCATCATAATAAACTTTTCATGGTTTTATCCCTTTAGCATTCAGTCAAGGGCCTATCTGAGATATCAGAATTACAATAATGTAAAAACATAATAAAACTTCCCATAAAACAAAATACAGTGTTAGTAGGATTGGCATAAATATGCAGTACGGTGACTTTTGACCAAAAAAAAAAATTTGCCATGTCCTTCATTACATTCCTTAATTTGCATTTTTGAGAATGGAATGGATGTGAGCTTGACTTTAAATTACTAAAATATGAGTGGTTCCCATAAAAAAAAGAACATGTTTTGTGCCACAATTGAGGAAAATCCCTAAAGGCATGTTTCATATACAGAAATATTGTCTTCACAAAAAAGGGATAGACAGCCCAAAACCACAATGCCTCGGTCCACAGCTGCCATCGGTTCAGTCATAAAAGATTTGCACATAATCACAACTGAGGGCCAACATTTCTTCGCTGCTTTTTCGAGCACTTTTTATGAAGTATACACCTCTATCAGCATTTTTCTTGAAGCTTTCTTTTCATTTCACCTAATGCTATAAATTCTATCCTTTTCACAGCAGCCAACAAATTTAATAGTTTATTGATTTTTCATTCACAATTAGAGGCTCCTTACTAAGCAGAACACTAGTTCAATTTGCTTAGGAGCTCATGAGCTTGAATGCACAAAGAAAGTCTTATATGTACATTCATCTTAAAATGATTACTAAAATGTTTTCAAAAGCAAAATGAAAGACTGACACAGACCAATTAAATAACTGACACACAATTGTGGGATGGAAGTCAAGTTGTGTAAACATTACACATGGACCACAAAGCAGGGATTTTTTTTATACAAATCCTAGAGGTATAATTATGCTATTTGGAATTGCAAAGCTCAAAAAAGCTGTAGCTGTGAAGTAAATAAATTCATACTACCAAGATAGATAGCTGGGATTGTGGATGGATGGATGGATGGATGGATGGATGGAGATAGGTAGATACTCTCTCTTGCTCTTATTTACAATATATACATTGAGAAAACACAAAAAAGACAGTTTACCTTGCCCTTTGGCTGTTTTTAAAAGCCTGTGTCAGCTTTGGTTGAGATTGATGGTGTCTGGCCTGGAACCAGCAGCATGCTGAGTGGGCTTGCCTCAGCATGGTGAACTTAAGCAAGTGTACCTACATGTATCTCTGTAGACAGGCCTGATTGGAATCTAAATGAACTTCTGGCAGAACCTGGTGTCCTTTTAACATCACAGTGCTGGACAAGAAAGATAATCTCAATGAACACTGACCTCAAATGCTTCCTTGCTGAAATCAGTTTAAGATTCTTAACATGGTGTACCAAATCCTAAACACAACACTGGTGATGAATCAAACAACAATTTACTTTCATAAAATTGTTACTTATTTTTTGGGATAAATATTTGCAGTTTTCTACTGGTTCGGAGAGTGCTACTTGCAAAAACATCTGGACAGAGGAACAAGGAAACATAACATTCATAGAATTCCAATCTCTTACAAAGTTACAGGTCATCACACCCACGTTGTGTGGTTTACTATTTCAAAAGCAGATGTGATGTAAAATAAGAAATTAAAGGCTCTTTAATAAAACCTAAACAGTTGCCAAGGATTTCCCATGGATTGACTGCCCCCCATAGGACAAAAAGGACAATGCTTGAGTTTTGTTCCATTACTCAATTTAAGTCTTTCACTAACTAACTAAAGATTTTTTTATCTGCAAAAGAAATGAATAACTACATTTAAGAAATCATCTTTAACTTCTTTTAAAACTGGTCTAAGTTTTCAAACTGGTAAAAAATAAAAGTAGTAAAACAGGTAGTTGTATTACCTCTAGATTATTTACTGATGCTTTAAGAGGTTATATTAGAATGTAATAAATAAGACATGACCAGTCAAGAAAATAAATCTACCACTTCAAATGTTTATTTAACAGTGCATAATTTTCCTGCCACATAAGTAATTCAGCAATGACAAATGAAATATGGTAGCACATTACAGTGCTGTAAATTTGTATATAAATAAAATAAGTGTTAAATTTATGCAAATTTTACAAAATTTTACTAAAATAATTACTATAATTACTCTACAAGCAAATACCTGTAAATTAAATTCCTTTATCTGAAGTTTTGAAATAAAACTAATTAAATTCAAGATTTTTACTACTGAGATTAAAATTTTAAAAACATTTGCAATGCATGTTTATAATGTTTTCTGGGATAATCCATGTGCTCTTAAACACTAAATTGCTAGTTTCTACTATCATTAAAATCAACATCATTATTTAAGTTGCATTATTTAGAGCCAAGAATAGTAAGTTTATTATAGTGCATTCTACATTTTTGTTTTTCCCAAGACAAAAAGAATAAAAAAAACTCACAACTTACAAACGTTTGTCATAATCCAATAAAACTTAGTTTCATTTCAGATCATAGAGAGGGATTTTTAAAAGATGTGTGTGGGTGAGAGATGGAGAGAGAAAAAGATGGGAAGGGAAAGAGCAATAAAAATAAAAAGAATGAATAAAAAGAAAGCGAGTGAATCTTGAATCAGATGTCAAAATAGTTCTGGCCCAGTTGTGGCACACATCCTCCATGTTCATCCGGCCCACATGAAATGATGGCACTTGATCAGACCAATCCATATGGTCCGCATATGAAGCTGATAAGGGCCCCGTGTCAACCAAAGGTTCACATGCAGGGAGCACTGCCGTTACCAGTTGTAGGCCAAATGCATGTTTTCAATTTCTGGACCATCCTGGGCTCATATGCAGATAGCACTACCATATCTCCACCAGATGTGGGCCAAATTCATGTTTCATTCTGTGAACCACCTTTGGCCCACATCTGTATATTATCTGAATGAGAGAGTACTGAAATAACTGAGAAACAGTGGTTAAAACGTACCCACTGAACACACACACATTTACACAAGTGTTTATTGTAAATTGTCTGCATATTGTTCACTGTATAGTGTTTAAAGGCTGTATATCTCATCTTGTAAATCTGTTTATTGTATATTGTTAAGTGTAAAATACTGTGTCAACACCTACCACATTACTTGTGTGTATAAACACACTTGGCCAATAAATCTGATTCAGACACACATACATACTGTATATATCGAGGACATAACGTAACAATATCTTACGTTATAATAAAAAAAAAATTCTCACCTTTAGACATTTTTGTTGTAATTTATTTTGTTACTTTTATTATTGTTGTAATGCAATAATTGCAATATTGTTTTACATACAGTCATGCCAATAAAGCTTTTTTGAATAGTTGAATCTTGAC
>JAOUQT010139751.1:0-18820 GCA_025769995.1 Xyliphius kryptos | reverse complement strand
ACCAATGAAGAGTGCATTATTTCTGAAAAAATCAAGTGTTCTTGAATTGTTCTCTAATTTTGATCTCCAGTGTATACCTGTTTCGTTATACGTGCATTATTGTAGTCAAAAGTCATTTTTCGTGTTTTAATTTGTTATTTTATATGTGATGTCTTAGTTAATGATGAAAATGATACCACTTTCTGCAGCATGAAGTGCTAGCTTTAGCTTTTGAAAAATATTTAAACTTCAGTAAGTTTCTGTGTGAAATACTGTATAATGATATATGGAATATAGAGAATGCTGGATTTTTTTTTACCAGATTATTTAAATAACTGAATTCTAAAATCATTTTTAAATGATCGAGGTAATTTTGTTGGGGAACTTTATCTCCATAGAAAATCACAATAAAAGTTTGGTTTTAATACACCAAACTCAAAAGCAGGTAAACATTGTGACAGCTCTTCTAAAGTAAATTAGGATAAGAAATGGACATTTTGAATGCACTGGTTGACACACCATTGCATTTGTGTTCTACATTTATATTATATACAGTATAATCCAAGCTAAAGTCAATTATCTAACATTTGATCTTATTACTGTATGTTGATGACCTTAAATAGGCCTCATCTTTAAATGTAGAAGACAGGCGGTCACTAGAAGGGATTCAGTAGATTACAGGAGGCTGTATCTCTACACTTCAGGTAAAAATGGAGCATTCAGTTATTTGATATTGCACATGTGCACACTGCGATAATTACACTGGCAAAATATTTTGTGCAGCTCTATTTGTTTATTAAATGTTGTTTCATTTTTTCAAATGGAACATTTGTGTAACTTTTTGATGACCATTTGATTAAGTTTGGGTCATAAGGTGTAATTAGGATGTTCATGGGTGTTCGATCTGCTGTCGTACCAACAACCACCACCACCACATCTATACAGTGGTGACACTAGTGGCAGATGTGTACAACACACTGTATCACACATACTCTTACTAGGAATTGAGCTGTGGATGTAGCAATGGAATGTGGTTATCATGTGGAAAATAAAAGGAACCCAACTATCCTAGCAGATAAAGTAGCTTTGTGAACATGATGTCTGTGGTGAGCTGTTGATGCTACAGACCTTAAATATTTACAGAACGATCGGTTTGTCCTCACAATATTGTCATTACAGGGGAAAGGCCCAGACATGTGGACATGACTAACCTGCCTTTAGACCCACAAATTAATCCATAACGATACTATATATATATATATATATATATATTGTGAGCCTATAGCTGGATGGGTCCCAATCAAAATAGAAGGCAGAGGCAGGTTTTAACAAAAAGTCCCCCGTAGGGCATTTATTTATACTCAAACGTTAAAAAGAAACGGCAAAAAGATATTCTCTGCTTAGCCCAGCCTGCTAAGCTAGCAGGTAAGAAGAGTCCATCAGCCAGGGGAGGAAAAGCTCTTCTTAACCGGGCTGGAGGGGGTCCTGGAGCCCTCTGCGCCAGGTAGTCACTTCAGCCTTCTAAAGAACAAGAGACCAGGTTAGTGGAGCTGGGGATACGCCAAACCATACTCAGCCCTGTGTCGGTTAGACTGGGCTTTTAAAGGCAGCTCCTCTCCTTTGGCAGCCTGGGAATCAGGAGCTGCCAGCCCTGTCTCATTAGTGCTGCAGCTCCTAGCAGTCACGTGACCGGCGCTGTCCAAGTGCTGAAGTGTTAGGCCCTTTTGGCCAAGGAGCGCTGTCCGGGTGCTGAATTGGCCTCTTCTGGCACTGGGGAGACAGCGATGCTGCTCCTCGCTGGGTTCTCCCGTCACAATATATATACACATTTCCAATAAAGTGCTTTTACAAATTACTTCCAGAGGTGTTGCCAGAGTTCTGAGTTAACCAAATTTACACATCATGGCTTTAATGGTTTTATGTAATGTGTGTTCCTTTATTGCCTTTTTACATGCCTTGCATTGTAAGATTTCACTCCTTTTATGTCAAAAAGCTGAATCAGGTGCTGATTTTAATGTTTTCATGCAAAATAAATATTCTTTAATTGACAGCAGTGTTTTTATTCATCACAGTCATACTGTACCTAACCTGTGGTGGTCCTGACTATCAAAGAACAGAGTAGAGGGATTTACAAAGAGTCTAGATAAACAGATGGACTACAGTCTGTAATCGTAGAACTGCAAAGTGCGTCTACATGGTAAGTCAAAATAATAAAATAGACAATGAGGGTAAAAACCAAAATTTGTATGTAATATAGTACTTATTTTATTGATAAACAGTACACTTACTTTTATGCAATTAACCATCAGTCAATCTTGTACAAGGCCAGACTCTTAAAGCCTAGACTTTTAAAATGGGTAAGAATGATCTCAGTGATTTTGACCATGGCATGATTGTTGGTGACAAATGGGCTGTTTTAAATATTGCTATTACTGCTGATCGTGGAATTTTACAGACAACACTCTAGTTTTAGACTGATGCCCTAAGGAATAATTGTTTCCCTGAAGTTCCGTGATCAGAAATGCACAGAGTATGTTCAGAGATTTTGTCAATTATATAAAGCACTCCGTCTAATAATATTGTCACTGAGCATTACAATCTTAAATAATATGTGTAGTTCTGTTCTTTAAATCTAATTGGCTGAGCTATTAATCCACCTGCAACATTACTGACAAAAATGCACACAATGCATCAGGTTATTTTTGAAAATATTGGAAGCAAGACAAATGATGTCTGTAACTGGCCACTGAAGTGAATCATTTTTGCATCATACTGCATCCTAACTCATTTGAACCAAGACGCTGGACCAAGCAACATTCTTGTGACTGTCGAACAACAGAAACAAAAAGGCTCTGAACCAAACTATACCAGCTAACAAGTCAAGAAATGTGTGAAAAGTATAGAACATTATTTTGCATCATGTGTTAAAGGGATCTATTTTGCCTACTGTACTTACACACAAAGAAATTGGTCCTCCACATTTAACCGCAATTGAACCAGCGACCCTCAGGCCACACGGATGGTTCCTTAACCACAAGCCTACTACTGCCCTATTAATGTATCATTAATGGCAATAAAGATTAATGAATCTGTTTTTGGACTGGGAGAAAACCCTATGCGTACACAGGGAGAACATGGAAACGACACCTAGATCAGGATTTGAACCTGGATTCCCAGCACTGAGAGGCGGATGTGCTAATGTTACTTAGCAATCGATATTCAATTTAAAAACCGGACTAGATTACATTACGGAAGACCAGTTACTATTGTAAAAAGCACTGTATAAATAAATGAACTTAAACTCATTCATTTTTTTTAAATAAACACATTTATAAATTTAACCTTGTTTTTTTTTTTTTTTTTTTTTTTGTAGAAGTAATAAGGCACTTGAGGTTGTGCATTATTGTGAATAAATTATGGGAAGGATGTGGGCCTAACAACACATTTTTCCTGTGATTTATCTACAATAATGTACACCCATTCGTGCCTGATTGCTTTATTATAAGTAATTATTCGTTTTTACTGGCACAGCAGCTTTGATTCTGATCAGTCAGTATCTATGTATCTCACAGAGCCAAAGTCTCCTCATCAAACTTATCACACATCAACGATGTTAAAATTTCTGCTTCACACTGAATCCACTTCATCTCATGCTTACGTGGTTAGTGTTTTTCCTAGAGAATGTCTGTTTCAGAAATGTTAGAAAAATCCCTGCAGCATCTCAACAGTCACATGACTTCTTTTCCCGGAATTCCTTATCATCTATAGAGTGGGTATCAGAGTACAGGAGCACATTTGGGGACTCTAACAGAGCCCCCTGTTGAACTATGCCTCCATTTCGCACGATCAGCTCCCGAGCCATAAGCTCAAAAGCTTCCTGTATATTCCGATTTTCCTTAGCCGATGTCTCAAGAGCCGCCAGAGCACCTTTCTGCTCAGCCAGGGTACAGGCATCCTCGAACAAGACCTGTCTCTGAGGCTCCAGATCACATTTATTACCTAAAAAAGTAAATCGTAAACAGACAATGAGACCTTGGAATTTTAGAGAATAAGACACTAATAAGCAACTATGTTCTACTAAGTAGAAGCAATATAAACTTATTGGATGTGCTTTTTAAAAACGGAGCAATAACCCAGTCGCATCCCCACAGCTTCCAGATGGTCCATCACTTTTAACCCATCCGTGCCATAAAACATACATGTAAACTGAGGACATGTGCCCGGAGCCCGTACACGGCACCCATAGAGCAATTGGGGTTGGGTGTCTTTCCCAAGGGCACGTCAGTCATAGTACTTGATGGAAACGGGAATAAAACCGGGGACCTTTAAGTCACAAAACTGGTTTCTTAAACACACGACTGCCCCAACAAGTATATGATTGTGCCACAAGCCTCCGATTGCCCCCACAAACCTACGACTGCCCCACATGCCAAGGACTGCCCCACAAGAATACGACTGGCTCAAAATGCTATAACTGCCCCATAGGCCTACAACTGTGCCACAAGCCTTTGACCTCTCCCCACAAGCCAAGGACTGCCCCTTACAAGCCAAGGACTGCCCCCAAGCCTACGACTGCCTCACTAGCCTACGACTGACCCTCACAAGCCGACAATGGCCCAAAAAGCCAACGACTATCCCCAAATGCCAATAACTGCCCCGTACGAGTCTAAGACTGCCCACGACTGCCCTCCACAAGCCTACAAACTCCCCTTTCAAACTTACAATGAAAGCCTTCTTCTGTATAAGAAGTCTTAAGTTTTTAGAATTGTGCATCTAGAGGTAATATTTGTGAATTGTGTACATACCTATAAGAACATACACTACGTTAGCGATGCCATACTGCTCCACAGCATGCATCCAGTTAGGTAATGAGTCAAATGTGGAGCGGCGCGTTAGGTCATAAGCAATCATGGCTCCATGAGCACTACGGAAATAATTCTGCGTGACAGTACGGAACCGTTCCTGACCAGCTGTGTCCCAAATCTGCATCTGTAATTGACAAAAATAACATGATACTTACAAGTGTATTAGGACTTTATAAGTTACACAATAAAAAAACAACTTTGCTCCACTCATAATTAATTTTAGTTCCACTCACTGTAAAGATGACCCTTGTAGTTCTACAATTAAAGACTAAAAACTAAAACAAACTGCTGAATATGCTATACCATCTGTCTGTGCACTACAGTACATACTAGGTTAGTCCCCTTTAAATGTTCTCTAATGCTTAGCACCCCAATAGCAGCACCACAGAGCAGGTATTATTTGTTTAATGCATCATCTTTCATTCCAACAGTGTCTCAGAGGTGTTTAAATGAAACTACAGCAGCATGACTGCACTAAAACCCCCTCACCACATCAGTGCTATTGCAGAACTGACAATGAGAGCAAAGTTGTTCTTATTTTCAATGGTTAAAGGGAATATTGCGTTATTTTAGGATTTGCATTGGTGCGACATTGACGGGCTGCTTAGATCATAGCTTGAATGGGTGTGAAAATATTTCTAGTAAAGCAAGCTTGAACAGTAAATGACTGTATTTAAATACAGTCATTTAAATCTGTAGTAAATTACATAATTAGGTAATATGTGGATGGAAACGCCTTGTTGATGAAGTTTTAATAGAATGGTTGAACTGGTCTGAGCTGATTGAAAGTTACAGTAAAATATAACATTTATTCATTGTTTATCAAAAATATCCGTGAATCTTTTAGTTGTTACAGCTTAACGTCAAAGCTCATAAAAAAAATCACATTTTGCTTAATAAAAAGAAAAATTACTCGAATTAAAAAAAGTTATGAAGTTAAAGTAATTAACAGGGTTTGGACCATTATCACACCACTGATTCAATACTTTACATTTTTGGCTTTTATTACAGCTAACAGTCTGAATATGTTTCTACAAGCTTAAAACAAATTGCTTGGGAAATTTCTGTTTATACTTTCTTGCAAAAATGTTAAAGTTTAAGTTCAGGCATGGATTTTCCATGGGATTTATATCAAGATTCTGACTTGGCCTCTGAAGGACATTCATTTTAAACCCCTTATCGACTGCTTTCTGATGACCATGGTGGCATTTTACCTTCATTTGGGACAAATTGCTCAATTTTCTAAAATAATGAAACTCCGGGCAGAATGTTGGCTTAGTTCGCCTCTCAGCGCTGGCGATTCCCGGTTCGAATCCAGATCTGTGTATCCATGTTCTCCCCGTGTCTGCGTGGGTTTCATCCTGTTGTCCGGTTTTCTCCCACAATCCAAAAACATGGATGCAAAGTAACCTGGCTTTGCTAAATTGCCCATATAGTATGTGTTTGTGTGTGTGATTGAGTATGTGCCCAGCAATAGATTGGCACCCTGTCCTGTGTGTATCTGCCCAGCGCCCAAGACGTTCTCTCCTGGTTGGGCATGGAGAACCCCACCACAACCCTCATAGAGGGTTAAGCGGAGAAACACCCCTGTAACAATGTTGCTTCCACAGTACTTTAAACTAGGTGAAGCCATCTTGCAAAACAGAACTGAACTCCAAACAGCACGAAAAAAAAATACACCATAAATACATAAGTAATGACAGTACATATGTGTTTTGACTAAATGCACACAAGTTCCCACTAAAACGCTCCAGAAGTATAAATTCTTATTAGCAGTGGGCTGGGAGTAATGAATGTAAATGATAAGAAGGTCATCATATTTTTTGCCTAGAAAAATAAAACATCACCTTAAGTAATTAATTTGGAAACATATATTGAACCAATTAACCATGTTGCAATTCACAAAAAAATTAAGATTAATGGTAAAATAGTACTACACAATTAAAACAATTTTATAACATAAGGTTATGATTGGTGAACTGAAATGACATAGTATCTAACAAGACAAAACATCTAATTTCACTCAGTTAAATCTGTTAAAGCAATAAATGTTTGTTGTCAATCGATGGAGTTAATTACCAAAATCAGTGCATCATGTGGTCAGTACATTAGTTCTTCTAAATGAGTGTTTTTTAATCCAGACATACCAGCACAACACACACTAACACCACCACCTGCTCTGTGCTGGTCCTATAGGAGACCCAAACATTACAGACCAGAGTAATTGGAAGTAACAAAACATATGTGTGCATTCTGTAAAATGGACAAGGCGTGTATAAACAAGCTATAACTAACAGTGACATTGTGTGCATTGCCTCATTTATCCATTGTACTATTTTAAATCCATCAATCCATCCAGCATCTTTCCCTTAATCCTATATTAAGACCCCATGATGGGTCAACCCACACCCATCCAGGGGAGAACGTTTCGGGCGCTAGGTAGATACAACCAAAACCGCATTAATCTAGCCACCACTATTTCAATTCATGAAAATTTAGGGTTTTTTTTCCTGATATATTATTACTAAGCTGGTTGTAAATGTATGTTTTCTCACCTTCACCTTCTTGCCATCTATGTCCATGGTATGCACAGTGAAGTCCACACCAATAGTGTTATGCTGCTTGTCTTGAAATACTCCAGACTCAAAGCTATGAATGATACAAGTCTTTCCCACATTGCTGTCCCCAATGAAGATGATTTTGAAAAGGAAGTCAAAATCGTCTTCCTCCTTCGCGTCTGTGGACTGGGAGATCATAATAAAGTCTTACCCTGCAGCACGCAAAGAGCTTTGACATTCACTCGAACTTAACCGCTGACTAAAGATTTCACCATTTCATTAAGGTAAACCTCAGTCTGAGTTCGAAAAGAAAGAGCACTCAGAAGGTACACCTCGTTCAGAACCATAAATACAAATGAGCTAGACTTGCAGGTAGGAACTGAGTACTGCAGCTCAACACTAGATAATATGTAAACAAACACACCCCTACCTGCCGTGGTAGGTGAGACTTCCAGTTGCCTGCCCATTTACACCACTGCATCTCCTGGAATTGTTTCTGTCAAAACCTAGGAAACAAGCAACGCAAAAAACATACCACTTTCAGTTTTACCGCTGTTTTAAAGTCAGAAATCATTTAGCAACATTCCCCAAAGTAAACAGACTGACAGTTTCAAGTGTCTTGAGAGGTGACCTTTGGTCATTGAAACTGCTTGTAAACACACCTCATACTAAAGCAAGTCCTGTCTTGCTTTGCTCATTTCACAACTCTGAATCAACTGTAGTCCTGCAGAAGTGTCCTAACACTCATGGGTGTCTGTTCCAAGTGCCTTATTTCACTTTGACTTTATAATTATTTCACCTTTTTGTAAAGTCATATATATATATATATATATTTTTTTTTTTTTTTTTTTTATTGAGAAGTCAGAATACAGATGACCTAACAAAATAGAACTGGGCTAACAGTTCAGACAACCGCATTTTACCCAACTTTATCCCAAAACGAAACATTTTTGAGTTTTTAATCCTCTATGATGGTCGCAGGGAGGTTCCCCACGCCCATCCAGGAAAGAATGTCTCAGGCGCTAGGCAAATTCACCCAGGACAGGGTGCCAATCTATCACTCACTCACACACAGACGATAGGGGCAATTTAGAGCAGCCAATTTACCTTTAATCCATGTTTGTGGACTGTGGGAGGAAACCGGAGAACCCGGAGGAAACCCACGGGGAGAACATGGAAACTCCACCCAGATAGTGATTCAACCGGAAATCCATAGTGCTGAGAGGCGAACGTGCCAACCACTAAGCCACCGTCCCGTCTGAATTTTATACGAATTAATACAAATTTTGACGGAAAGAAAAAGTCCAACTTTTAAGATGATTTAAATTTTTTGATACCAAAGACATGGGGTTTGACTGGAAGACCTAGGAATAGTTTGTAAAAGTAGTTAGCAAAAGTGGCTTTAGCTTATTGTTTGTTTGTAGTCTGGAAAATTTTGTGTAGTCTGTGAAAATTTTTGGGTATAAGTTAAAAGCCTAAATGTGTTTTTGTTGCACTTATAGAGCCAATAATAGGCCAAACAGTGATTTTTTTAAATATGCGATGCAATTACACTCCTAGTGTGGTGTGTGTAGGACTTATGGTCTTGGCTGCCCAACGTTTTGCCAAAAAAAGAATAAGAAAACAAAAAAAGAAAACATTTTGATTATTTTTTAAATTAATTTGTATGTAGCAGCCTGATGAAATGGAAAGGTCAAACTTTTTTTTTGAGAATTATTGAAAAGTGTGCTCTACTGGGTTTTTTTTTATACCAAATACATGGGGTTTGACTGGAATAATTAGGACTGATATGTGAAAGTAGGCGTTCCAATTTTGGGGCCATAGCTTATTGTTTGTTTGGAGTCTGAAAAAATGTGTGTAGTCTGTGAAAATTTTGGGTAGAAGTTAGAAGCCTAAATGCATTTTGCCGCACCATAATGCCAATTATAGGCCAAACTGTGTGATTTTTGTTATAGGATGTACCTACCTAAGTTTGGTATCTGTAGGATTTACGGTCTTGGCTGCCCGATGTTTTACCAGAGAGAAAGAATAATAATAATAATAAGGAAAAATCGAAGCAAAAACAATAAGGTTTTCAAGCACTTCATGCTTGAACCCCTAAAAAAGGGAGGGTGGGAAGGTGGATTCAATTTATTAAGTATAGGGCATGGAATGAAGCTGGTCAAAAAAAGAATTCCACTTCAAATAGAACTTTGAAGTGTTTCCTCTCAAATTGAATCTATTGTTTTCTAATTTAAGAAACTCAATCATGTCATGTAGCCACTGAAAAATTAACCTAGTCCAATAAACTGAAACTTTAAACACAATAAATAATATAAATAAGAAGCTTGTTACCTTCAATCCTGAACAGCGTCTCTGCTGAATAAACAATGTTTGGATTGTGTGAGGCCATAAGACCCTCAGATCATTTGTATTCCTCCTCCCACCCCCTCATGCACAGCTGTAGCGTCAGCACAAGGCACTGCCGGACACTGGACAGTATGAGTCTGTGAAAGCAGCATCTGGCATTTAGTGTTTTGAAATGCTTTCGTTTGTACGCCTCCAGAAGTAACATGCACTCACCAGCCGTTTTGTTAGGTACACCTCATTTCTACACAGTATCCATTTATATCAGTTTCATAAACCTTACAGCTGCACTTTGTAGTTACATAATTATAGACAGTGGGCCATCTGTCAAAGCTAAAAGCTTTGTTATTGTACTTTACTTTGTTATTTATTGATCAGGTCTTTTTTTTTACAGAGGGTGGCATGGTGGTTAGCATGTTCACCTCTCAGCGCTGGGGATTCCCGGTTCGAATCCCAATCTGGGTGGAGTTTCCGTGCTGGTGTGTTTTTTCTTCGGTTTCCTCCCACAGGCCAAAACACGGGTTTATTTGCTGCTCTAAATTGACATCAAAATTGTCTTTGTGAGCGAGTAAGTATGTAGCCTGTTCTGGATCTGCCCAACGTCTGAAACATTCTCCTCTGGATGAGCATGAGGAACCCTTCTGCGACCCTATTCCTTAGTAAAGGATTAAGTGGAAGATAATGAGATGAGGTTGCATACAGGACCACCACAAAGCAGGTATTATTTGGATGGATGATTCCCGGCACTATAGTCCCACTGATGTGCTGGCTTATTGGATTGGATAGAAATTTTAAAACACTTTGGATAAAAATTTTAAAACACCTTAGAAACACTGCTGGACCAAGAGTTATCAACTAACTTTCTGACAACAGTAACCGGTCAGCACAGATAAAGAATTCAAGGATGACTTTAAAAAATCTGTACAGTGAC
Organism: Xyliphius kryptos; assembly: GCA_025769995.1. NCBI lineage: Eukaryota > Metazoa > Chordata > Actinopteri > Siluriformes > Aspredinidae > Xyliphius > Xyliphius kryptos. The sequence continues at coordinate 8,141 of JAOUQT010139751.1, read as the reverse complement.
TGATGAGCTGTCTCTGGCTTTACATCTACAAGGTGAAGCACGGGGAGAACAAAGAAACTCCACCCCGATTGGGATTCGAACCGGGAATCCCCAGCACTGAAAGGCAAATGTGCTAACCACTTATTAACCACCCATTATTAATCATAAATAAGGAATTTCTATAACAGCATGTTTTTTTGGACAATACTTGCATTGTTGTAAGTTTCAAGTCATCTCATTTACTTTCCAGCTCAGCTGATCTCAACCTCGCTGAACAAAGAACATCTTTAAAACTAAAATGGAATGTTAACTTTAAGTCAGGCCTTTCATTCAACATTATTAAACAAAAGGGCAAAATTTGTCACAAACAAACCAAAGTCCTGTGGAGAGCCAGCCGAAAAGAGTCACGGCTGTTGTAGGACCGGGTTCCAAGATAAGTCTAAGATTTAAAATTTAAATCTTAGACTTATTATGAAAAAAAAAATAAATTTAAGATTTAAATACTTTTGGTCATGTAGTGTAGAATGGTAAAATGAGACAGATATTATTAATAAGATGTTTTATTTGAGAATCAAAAAACATCCCTTATAATTCTTAATCTATTACAGTGCATTGTTTTCACACAGCTAAAATCTTAGCAGAAGGAATATGACAAACTGAAACTACAAAACCTGAATTCCTAAAAGTTCTAACTTGCAATGTTCTTAAAATTTAAAGTCTAGTGTTTTAAATCAAAGCTCCTTCCACCTTTTATGTCATAAAAGGACCTGCCTGATCAAGTACAGCATCACATCAGAAACTGGGACAGTTGTGTACGGATAAACCAAAAGACTGAAGCCATTTGAAAATAAAAGCAATGCAGTGGTGCTGTGTGCACAACATACAGTGAATCTCATGCATACAATACAAACTGCATTTTAGTTTTCGATGTACCATGTGTATGTGCTCGACATCAAATGTGAATTAATGTACACAGTACATTTATTCACATTTGACTTTGAAACTAACTCTCCATTGACCTCACGGGGGCCAGAAATGGTCAGCCAAATTGCTAGATGTGGTCCTGAAGCCATAAAATGCCTCGTTAATGTTCTTAAACCAGAGTGTACAGAGGTTTAAAGGTCATGAGTCAGTTGCTTAAAGTGTATATTCTTTTCTTTTTGTTAGTCATTGAGAATGAAGACAACAAGGAAATGCAAAGTCCATAAAAAATAAAAGACCCAATTAAATGATTTGGAATTTTAACCTTTCACGTCCATAACAAAAATAAATGGATTTAAACTTAAAACTCCTGGAACAGTTTGAAAACAATATTTAAAAGCAGGTTTCACCTGCACTAGAATATTTAGTTGGGCTTTGTTTACAGTCTACATTCATCTTGGCACGGTTTTAACAGACCTTTAAAAACATTTTCTTTCCATCCACAGTCACAATAGTTCACATGAGGGTTTAGGACTACTTGGTGAATAAACCAAAGAACCTACTTTTAGTAATTAAAGTAAGTTTACTGTATACTGCACAGCAGCAAATCCGGTTTTGTTCCATCATGGTGTCTGGTAATAATATGTAATCCCACTGGTGCAGACTGGATGGGACAATCCCAATTTATAAATCATTGACTGTAGTGATGGATGTACCAGGTGTCAATCTTCCTCTACACTTCTGTTTATAGATGAAGAGAGACAGAGGTTTTACATTTGCCAGAAGAGATAAAATGGTCTTTAAACAACAGGAGGTGTGGATGGTGTGGGGGCTGTAATGGAGAGTGGAATAAAGAGTGCAAACCCCGAATGACGCAGCAATGATGTTCGCTTTAGTGCAGGGGGACCTCAGCGCCGCTTACAAGCAAAGCTAATAGTGTCTTTAGGTTTGAAACTGAGACATGGTGTAGAGCAATATTTAGGATGAGACTGAGGTTTCTTTCGTGCAGTGTTCCTCAGAAGGGTTCTCTCACCCTGTGGGATGTGAATGGGCTTCCATGGAACAGGATTCACAAAACTGGGAGCTGGATAGTTCAGATCGTCGTAGCCTAGGGGAAAAAAGATTATGGTTCATCATACTGAACATGGTTTATCTGTGTTTCATTAATTTTGCCAATATTCTTATCTCATCTAATTATCTTCCGCTTAATCCTCTATAGGGTTGTGGTGGGGTTCCCCATGCCTATTGACGAAAGAATGTTTTGGGCAGTGGGTAGATACACCCAGGACAGGGCGCAATCCCTCACTGGACACACACTCACTCCCATACATATCATATAAAGGCAATTTAGAGCAGTCAACTCACCATGAGTTCATGTTTTCGGACTGTGGGAGGGAATTGGAGAACCCAGACATGCTCTACGCCACCCAGTACGACTTCCAACAGCAAAAATAAAAAAAATAAAAATATCTCTCCCCAACAACAACATATTTAATTTTGCCCCTTTCATAAATAAAGTTTGACCAAATAACATAATTTAATCAATAAAAAACAGATTTTTCCACTCCTTTTTCTGATATGCTTAGTCTTTACCCACTAAACCATCATTTCATATTGGAGCTGGATCAAATAAACAGACAGTATTCCTTTATGTTCTGTGCATCACTCCTTTTTTCTTTTGTGAAATTGTCAACCTAAAGAATTTGCCTAAAGAAACACAAGATCCAGGATTGTGACAATGAGGCCATGCGGTCGTGTGTTGTAGCCATGCAACTTTTTTTTTCACCACCTTTCCTCCAGTAAGCACTGGGATAGAAATTATTCCAGCATCAGTGATTATTAAATATCAATTACTTGTTACTGATTACTTGTCTCTATAAGCCTAAAGTTTTAATGGTATTATAAGTTATTCACATACTTCTGTCCATTTAATGTATTACTATTCAGGTCAGTGTTCTTTTTCTGTAATTTAATCTATTACTCACCATCTGAACAAGCCGACTGATGTTTATGTCTGTCTTTACTTTTTATGCTTTTGAGCCATTCTTTAAACTTCTCCTCTGCCTTCTCTTTTCTTTCTCTTTCTTCCTCTTCTTGTCTTGTTATTTCTTCCTTTAAATAAAAAAATACAAATTGACACCCATTTTACATGAAAAAAAATAAACTGCCTAGAAACAGTGTGTATATAGTACCAGTCAAAAGTTTGGACACACCTCCTTCTTGTTCCATTGTCTATTTTCTCCATTTACCATAAAGATGGACTTTGTAGTTTTACAATAACAGACGGGAGTACATTTGTTTTAATTTTTTTAAGATTCTCCAGCTGTATCTTCACCTGACCACTTGTTATTATGAGGGAGCAGAGGCCTTAGACAATGGTAGAGAATTTAAGGAATGAGAATGAAGAAGTGTGAAAGAAGTGCTGATGGTAATGGTGAAAAGGGTATGGGTCCTCTGATAATGGTTGTGGAGTGGAAATAAGAAGTGTGAAAGGACTGGAGGGTGTGGGGGTGGGGGTGATATGGGTCCTTGGTCAATGATTGGGGAGTAAGTGTATGTGAAAGGGAGAGCATGTGAGATGTGGTGGATTGCTGTTGACAAGAGGAGGTGTTGTGCTGAACCCATTAAAAAAGTATTCAGCTCATTGGCAGTATCCATACCACCATCAATGGCTCGTTGTCGTGATTTAAAGCCAGTGACTTGCTTCATGCCAGGCTATACTTCCCTTACATTGTTTTCAGTCTTCTCCAGCTTTGCACTGTAAGCGTTTTAACACTTCCCTCGGCACTTTCTTCTGTTTTCCCGTTCTTTGGTATGCCATGATTTGTTGTTGGGAAAACAGCACTCCTGTCTGATATAGGTACAATGACGTCTGTACAGAACTTTATGTAATCAGATGCAGTCGGTCATCCTGTTGACGTTTCCATTAGCTGATTCACATAAAACATGTCTGTGGTTACCAGGTTAGGGGTCAGACCTTACTAAAGGGTACAGGGCAGTTGATCTGTAGGCATCCTTAATGTTAGCATACAGAAGATCAAGCAATCTGTCTTCCCTAGTTGCACATTCAATAAATTGTTAGAATATTGAAGATCGCAACAATGCCATTTGGATGGAAAGTCAAAAGTCTTGCGATCAAAAAGAAAATGACATCACACGCCACTTCCGTGTTAGCTGTTGGTTGATGTAAACAATAACAATAATGCTGACCAGTAATTCTCTTGGCTAATAATACCGGCATAATCAAACAGCCAGGATTTCTGCGTTCGGATAACTGCATTGCTTCACAGTAATATGTCCTGGATTACACAATCTGTTATTCACAAACTTTACCACCTCTTTTCTTTGCACTCCTTTCAGTATCTATCTCTTTTAAAGAGATTAACACATGTACTGTAGGCACAAACAGATGGACTACAGTCTGCAATTTCAGAACTACAAAGTCCATATTTACAGTAAGTGGATGTGAAAAAAATCTATAATTGAAGCAAAAAGGAAGTATGTCCAATTTTTTTGACTGGTACTGTATGTACACTGTTCAAAAAAATAAAGGGAACTAAAATAACACATCCTAGATCTCAATGAATGAAATATTTTAGTTGAAAATATTTATTTTAGTATATAGTGGAATGCTTTAAGAACAAAATAACATAAAAATTATCTAAAAGTAAACCAAAATGATAATCCCATGGAGGGCTGGATATTTTATGGAAAACAATTATTTCTTAGTCAAGATTTTTTCTTCCTTTTTTTTTTTCCATTTGAGTTGAAGGTTGCTTTTTTAGAAACAAATCAGAGTAAGATTATGTTTCTGCAATAAATATATATTTTAAGGCTTTTAAAACATTTTAAATTTTAACTAGGGGTGCCAATAATTATGGAGGGTGCTGTATATTATATATTTCCATCCCTACCAGTTCCATTAGTCTCCTCTCTTTTTCCTCTTCTTTTTTCTTATGAAGCCACACTTTATATTTCTCCTCTGCTTTCATCTTCGCTGTTATTCTCTTCTGTTCTTCAAGCAGCCTTTCTTTAGTTTTGTGTGACTCCCTGGTAAGCTTCTCCTGTTTTTCCTAGAGGATATTAATAATGGTATAGAGGAGTAACATGGGCAAGGAATAGCATTGTATTTATAATAAACATTATTTTTAGGTTTTGCAGTCAGATGGCAAGTAACAGAATTGATGCTACAGTTTAAGGAATTAAAACCAAATAAACAATAAATGGCTTAATTTAGAGTAAAAAAGTTATTTTGCTATTAATGTGCTTTAAATTGTTCAAGTCAAAATACAATAGAGACACCATGAGCTTCAGAACCGTTTATTAATAGGAGGCGACAAATTATTAAACTGTAGTAATGGAAAGGTTTATTGTTTATGATATTTGGTTGCATAACAACAACATTGTCATTTTTATGCTATGTCTGCCCCTACAGACATCACGCTTCCAAATTAGGAAAGAATCTGTGATCTCCTGCAGTGTGTTGCATTTAGTAGAGCAAAACAGTAAAATACTTGCAAGACGTTTTGGCACATCTTGTTTGTTCTATGATTAAAGCAACAACATGATGTGATCATCCATTATCTAAGATGGGTGCAAAAGCCAACATCAGTCATGGTTTTGGTATTATGTTCACCCCTAATGGCTAGTGCAATTTAATACCTACAGTTTATTCATCAGCCATGTGTAAAAGGAACTGGATACTTTTATTAAAATCCACACAAACACAGGGAGGACATGTGTTTGCACAGGACATTTTTTCTGTGAGGTGCACGCTCTAACTTCTGCACTACTGTCAGGTCCGGCCATCCAGATCTGTTGCCTTTTACAAATGTATGGTCCATCTCGTTTAAAAGAATCTGGACAACAGTGTTATGGCTAAGAATCAGCAATATAGTTGTATCCTTTGATCCAACACAATTAAATAATAGATTCATTAAAAGGTGGAATTTAAAGTACATATATCTATTTATTCCAAATTTGCTAATAAGTTAAAGTTTAATATATTGATTTCTTTCCTTTGTATTTTTAGTTGAATAAAGATTTGAAGAATTTTTGTTTTACTGCATTAATAAATATTATCAACCCTAAAACGTGTGATAAAAAAGAAACTGAACGTTACCTGCTCTTTTTTCATTTGAAGCCACTCTTGAATTTTACATTCACTGAGTTCTTTTTTCTTTATTTTGTCTCTTTCCTCCTGATTTTGCTTGTCCTTCAAAGTTAGTTGCTAAAAATGTTAAAGTTGATTAATAATTTGCAGTTCAACCCAACAACAAATAGCGCTGAACTAATTGAGCAAGACAAACCTCTAAAACACTTTCCTCCAGTCTGATCCTTTCTTTTTTGGCTTTATCTACAAGCCACTGCTCCCAAGCACTCAGATTTAACTCTGCATTACAGGTATCTTGGATGTGTGTAGTAACTGTATCTTTTCTGTAAAAAAAACGTGTTTAAATAATCAAATGCTTCATTCAACCCAAAACATTCAAATTTAATCTTAATGCACTTAAGAAATAAGCTAATTGCAGTTCTCAAAGGAACCATCATGAACAGGCACCAGCCCATCACATGGCAGACACACAGACAAGCAAAGCCACAGACATTTGAACATAGGTGAAATTTAGTTGCGCCAATTCAATCCTAAGCACGTTTTCAGGTCACAAAATGAAACCTTAGGATATATGCTGACACAAAAACAGCATGAACAGTTTAATTAATGGGCGTTTATGGATTGCAGAAGTCTAATAAATTACTATACGATACAGCTTACTATACTAAAAAGCCTTATCCCAGACTCTATGAAAACAAACAGGCTTAAGGATGGTCTTAAGATTTTTATCAGGAGTGTATTAGTATGTCGTATATTAAACAGTAATCATACTACACATTTCCCACAAAACCTCTTAACTTCTGCCAGCTATAGTCTTATCTTTTATTTAGGCTTATATATTACTTGAGGCACAGCAAAGGAAAGAAATCAAAGAAAATGTCAAACAAAGCCTTGACATTCTCAATTTTCCAACAATATCCACATATTTTACAACCATCATTTTATAACATGTACACATACATCTCCTTGTTTATACACTTCATTGTCCAGTTTATTGGTTTCATTTAACATTTACATGAAATTTAGAGTAAAAAGTAGTCTATCTGTTATTTAACATATTTTGTTGGGCCTCTTTACCATCTTCTTTAATGGTAAGCTCTTCTACAGGACCACCAGATCAGTATAACTGAGTGGCAGATGATCTCAGTGAGCCTGACATTGTGGTGGTTCTGACCATAAGAGAACAGAGACATAAACAATGCATGCAGAGAAACAGATGTACAACAGTCTGGAATTGCAGAACTACAAATGCATTTATATGGAACTGATTGAATTAGTGCGGTAAACTTTCTTTCTCTTATTATTGGTTACAATTAATAAGATATATGTACTAAGCATTTCACTAATTTCAATACCTGGACTTTTAAAAAAATCTATTATTCAACTTAAACTAAACTTTATCATAACTCTGATTACATGAATTATCATTATTAATAATTTATGCACTTAATGTAATCTTTCAATACTTTGGGCATTTTTAATGTCATCTCTGCAGAATATTTGTACTGCACAATATTGCCATTATTGCACATTGTACTATTTTATTCCACAATTCTACGATTTACACTTCTGGTTGATTCTAACAGCATTTCGTTATCTTGTAGTTGTACAGAGCAATGACAAGAACCAATGTGTATGTGACTGAGATATATAATATTAACCTTCCTTAAGAACCCAGCAGCAGGGTTCCCAGTCTCCTACAAGCTTCACCTTTCGGGTCGCAGTTGCATGGCCAATGTCATAGTACAGTGAAAGGGTAAGCCATGTTCACTGAAATTAACAGCAGCAGTATGAAAAGAAATAAAACAGAAAATCTCTAAAGCAAAGTAAGCAACTCTTCACTTATCAGGTCACAGACAATGTGCCTATGGACAGCCTATTCAGCCCAAGGTACCAATAACCACAAACATGGGTTTTAGTAGAATTGTCTGAGAAGACCACACCACAAGCTAACGAATCTACAAACAATTTAACAGCCTTAAAGCTGTTTTAATGATGGAACAGCTTTATTTTAATGGATAGGAATGAAAGCTTTCCTCATTGGATTAATATACATTTAGTCATTTAGCAGATGCTTTTATCCAAAGCGACTTACAAATGAGAGAACAACACAAGTCAGTATTATTAT
>JAOUQT010139656.1:0-18821 GCA_025769995.1 Xyliphius kryptos | reverse complement strand
TTGCCCTCTATTTAGCTCCATCCATCTTCCCATTTACTATGAACGGCTTCCCTGTCCCTGCTGAAGAGAAGCAGCCCCACAGCATGATGCTGCCACCACCATATTTGACAGTGTGAATGGTGTGTTCAGAGTCATGTGCACTGTTAATTCTCCACCACACATATCGTTTTGCAAAAGTTCATTTTTGGTCTCATCTAACTAAAGAATCTTGTTCCACATGTTAGCTGTGTAGCCAACCTGGATTCTGGAAAACTGAAAACTGGACTTATTATGGTTTTCTTTTAACAATTGCTTTCTTTTTGGTTCTGTTTCATGAAGACCACATTTGTCCAGTGCTCAAATAATAATTGTCCTGTGGACCGATTCCCCTACCTGAGCTGTGGATCTCTGCATTTCATCTAGAGTCACCATGAGCCTCTTGGTTGCATTTCTGATTCTTGAACAGTGCTCCATAAGATGTTCAAATTAAATTTCACTTGCTGTTGTACAAATGGAACAGACAACAGGTAGAAAGACAACCCTTATAAAGACGTGCTTCTGCAGGTGGAGACCACCCACCATCTCTCTGTTCTAATCCTTTCTGGCTGATGTTTTGGTCAGGATTAATGGTTAAGGTTAAGGGTCTTGCTCAAGGACCCACATTGGTAACTTCAGTGGACCTTGGATTAGAACCCCAAACCTTCTGTCCAACGCCCTAACCACTGAGCTACCACTCCCCACTTTCCCCACTTTCTCATTTATTTTCTTTAAATGTCTGTGTATAGTGTTCCAGACTGTTTTAATATTTAAGTCATATTTGTCTGGGTATATGTTTGCTGCACTGAAAGTAAGTCGTTTATTTTTTATTTTCATTACAATTGTGTATAGTGACAATAAGGACTTGCAATTCAATTCTATTCTAAAATGAAAGTATCATTCACAGTATCATTCAGGCAGGACTGCGGTCCGCACAGTTTAACAGAAATGAATGTTCTTTTCAGCAGAACAATGTGTTAGATCAACAATACATCAAAGTCTCTTTGATCCTCAGGTCAATGTGGACATTTCTTTGTCATTTTGTCTTTTTAAATTACGGTTTAAATAACAGATTTAAATAAAGTTAGCATTTTATTTTCTAAATAAAACGATTGTGGACATGAGGTTTGTAAAGTGACAAACGTGCCCACTTTATTAAACTGATCTAAAGTTAGTGCTTATAACAGCCAGTGTGTCCATATATGGACTGCTTCCTGTCTGTACAGGGACCTTTCCTCAGGTAACCAGATAAAGACTGCAAAGATTCTGATTTTAATTAAAGCAAGATCAAGGTGACTGACTACGTTATACATTTATACCAACCCAGGTGTTCATCAAAAGCCAAGACATTGAAATGAGTGATGCAGACACACCCTGAATAATCACACAGACACACAGACACACACACACACACACACACACACACACACACACACACACACACACACACACACACACACCCAAAGTTCTACAAGGTTAATACCGTAGTCGTACTTTACAGTTCAGCAACAAAAATCCACAGCACACACTTTTCTTCTAAACCTTCAAAGAGGCACCACAGACCTTCAGACACGTGACCAAGACCAAAACCTTATCGCTATCAGAAGCTTGAGAGTAAAATTTTAGAGAAGGAAAAAAAAGGAAAGGGGTGGTCTTACCCATTTGGAACATCTGATGGAGTATGAGCATGCATTGTTACATTCAGCGGTTTGCAGCAAGACAGTCTGCTTCCTCTATTTTACACTAACATGAACTATTTATGTGTTCCACCCACTTGCACTGCTGCCTTTCCCCACAGATGTAAAAAAACGGTAAAAGGTCTGGCTATTTAAAGCCTTTAATACACAGCCTGCTGGTTAGTTAAGTATTACCTTCTACATGCTGGTACGAACTCACGTTATAACTCACTACTGTGGTTTCATGACATGGCATTTGAATGAGTTATTCTGCATAATCAGTTGCATCCACTGTATGGAGAACAGGACCAGCATACAAACCTGTTCTACCGACAGGAGCCTGTATCATAGAGGTCTTATTCTTAAACGGATCTCCTCTTTCAGTGATAACAGCTTCCAGTGTGTTTGTTCACCCAGAGGTGCCTTCGTAATTCCAGATATCGATGTACTGGATAACAATCTCAGTTCTAGGGGTTCAGTGTTGGCACCGAAATATTTGTGTGAGCAGATAAGGAGAAGGTCTTGGGTTTAAGGACCTCTCTGTGTGTAGTCTGCATGTGTGTGTAGTCTTACTTCCCACATTCCAAAGACATGCTGGTGTGTAAATTGGAGAACACAAAAATTGTCCCAAACCAAACCAAACGGTCTTGTTGCGCTTAGAGCTTTTTGTGGGCCAGAAAGGTTCTTCCACAGCAAATAAACCCAACCCTTATGGTTATACCATATACTATACATTCTAAACATGTGAAAAATAAGACTAAATTAAACACTTACATGTAAATATTTAGAATTGTGCTAAAACTTGTACTTGTATGTTTACGTCAGTTATAAATGGCGCTGAACCACAATATTCACAAGAGTGTAGTGACATCTGCTGGCAGCTTATGATACAACAACCAACACATAACAAGATCCATTATCTTAAGCTTAATCCTCCAGTGGGGTTCGCGGTGGGGTTCCCCATGCCCATATAGGCGAGAACATGTCGGGCGCTTGGCAGATAGGGATACACCCATGATAGGGTGCCAATCCATCGCTGGGCACACACGCACTTACACATCCACGCACAAACACACTATACGGGGCAATTTAGAGCATTCAATTTACCTGGAAGCCATGTATTTGAACTGTGGGAGGAAACCGGAGAACATGGTGAAAACCCACATTGACACGGGGAGGACATGGAATCTCCACCCAGGATTCGAACCAGAAATCCCTAGCGCCGAGAGCCCTTAAAAACAAGATATTAACTGTATTTTGTTGTAACATTTATGATGTTGTTTAATAACCCTACAATAGCATAAAAAAATCAATGATATAATAATCATTACTAATAATATTAGGAGTAAAATTCGTAGTATTAATTGAAGCAAATAAAAAAGAAGCATGAAATCAATTATTTTAAGATTTTTATATCATTATCAACATAATAAATAAGCACAATATTCAATCTCTTGAATAAAATAAAACCATACAGTGAAAACGCTTATCAGTTTATGTCGTTTACTCCACATGACCGGCAGAGGGCAGCACAATCATGCAGTGATCACAACTCTTGGCTCACTTCAAAAAGGTTCCATGTTTTTCTGGACAGACGGCGGTACTGTACTTTATGTTTAAAGTTAGTATTTTGTTTCCGTGTCTCTATAACGTTCCCCTAAGAGCCACAAATAAAATAATATAAAGGTTATTGATTACATGATAACCAGTGGTTATGTTATGTGTAGGTGTCCCAGTACATTAGCCCATATAGTAACTCGTTTTAATTTTGTGAGTTGATCAAACGCATTTAACCATGATTTTCTGGACCTTAATACGTGCACTGAAACATGCAGAAATAGGGTTGCCACCTTTTAAAAATAAAAAATTGGGACACCCACCACCACGCTTCTGGGCCATGAACACCGCGTGCCCGACTTTTGATGACAGGACCCTCAGTGATGATGGGTCTTATTTTGTGCCCTGTTTCAGTTAAGGACTGATCAATTAAGCAATGATTAAAATTTAAAGCTCAAAAGGTTTTACCACCAATACACCCACTGTCTTATAAAATGCAGCTAATTAAATCTTGAAATTTGAATGAAATTTGTTTCTGTAAAGTGTGCAACAATGCAGTTTAAACAATTATTTAACAGAATTTTAAGGGCAGGACAGGGCACCAATCTATCGCTGGGTACACATTCACACATACACACACTGTACAGGGCAATTAAGAGCATTCAATTTACCTTGAATCCATGTTTTTGGAATGTGGGAGAAAACAGGAGAAACCCACCCAGACATGGGGAGAACATGGAAACTCCACCCAGATTAGGATTCGAACCGGGAATCCCCAGTGCTGAGAGGCGAATGTGCTTACCACTAAGCCCCCGTGCTGCCCACGTCCCGTATTAAACCATTTAAATTAAATAGGTTTAATATGGGCCGCGTTATTTTTGGACGCATCAATTACGGGACGATTCCGTATTTTATGGGACGAGTGGAAACCCTATGTACAAACAGAAAAAGGCCTTTCCCAAACTGCTCACACAAGGTTGGAAGCATGCACTTGTTCAAAATGTATAACCTGTGGTCTGTGGATCAGACACTTGAATTCAGTGTGTGAGGTATCCATTTCATTTCAGCATCATGCGCATCTTCATTAAAAGAATATCAGCAAACTGACAAACAGGGACAGAAGATGCACAAACAGACTAAATTATGCAATAAAGAAGAAAATGATCTGCAGTGTAGACAGTGGTTCACATTAAACATCATTCTTCTCCTGCTTCTCAGCTGCTCCCACCCCAACACTTGTAAAGTCCCTAAAAACAGACGGCTTTATGAGCTTCACTATTCACAGCTTTTACATGAATCCCTCTTAAAATAACCAGCACTTGAAACAAGTATAGCATCAAATAAAGGATACAATTCTAATAAAAAAGCCAAAGAAAGGCCAGAGAATCCTAAATTTAAATCCTAATAGTGTACGTTTTCTGATTTTTAACAGGAAGGTCCTTACAAAAATGGATTGCTTGGGATTCAGTTGATCAGCAGCTCTTCTTCAGTGATGTTTTTCATACACAAGTTACAAAATGCAACTATATTTATACTTTATCAAACAAATACATTTAAATTGATAACATTTAAAACATCACAAAGGGTTTCGTTCATAAAGTTGGTTAAAGGATGGTTCCTCAGTTTGTGACACCAACTGTACAACATGGAGAAGGACACCTGATGGTCTCAAAACTGGACGAAAAGAGCCATGCATTTTCAAGCTCCATGTAAAACCCACTGAGCTACACCTTGTTGATAAGAGGTTTATATTAAACAGATGGACTACAGTCTGTAATTGTAGAACTACATTTAAAGTCCAAGTCCATCTATATGAACACTGAGAGCAGAAACAAGGTGGTGAACCTAATAAAGTGGTGTGTAAGTATTTTCATTCATTCATTATCTTCCACTTAATCCTAAACTAGGGTTGCTGGGGTTCCCCATGCCATTCAGGGGAGAACGTCTTGGGTGCTGGGCTAAGACGCCCAGAACAGGGCACTAATCCATCACTGGGCACACATTCACTCACACACACACACACAGACTATAGGGGCAATTTATAGCAACCAATTTACCTTAAATTCATGTTTTTTGGACTGTGGGAGAAAACCGGAGAACCCGAAGGAAACCCACGCGGAGAGAACAAATGGGGAGAACATGGAAACTCCACCCAGATTGGAATTCGAATAGGGAATCACCAGCGCTGAGAGGTGAACGTGCAAATCACTAAGCCATCGTGCCGCCCGTGTAAGTAACTTTTGTTGTTTAATTTATAATCCATTTTTAATAGTAGAAACCTGCAATAAGCCTTTTAAAGTGTTCTTTCAGGTGAAAGCCTTCAGCAAAACCTTTATCCATCATCAGAACCCTAAAAAAATCCCTCTATTTTGCAGTTCTTTTAATTACAGGACCATTAAGCTGTTACTGTTGTGTGATTTGGCAGTGCTTCTGGCTGAAGGTAATGAGCTGGATGTATTTTGCTTTTCAGTAAATTTACTGCAGACATGATAAACGTGGGACATTTATAAAAAGCACAGAACACTTTCACATTAAACTGCTGTCTGTAATTACACACAAAGTGCTTTTCAGTACAGTAAAGAATGTGCTTTAGGCTATAAGATGTGTGTAGTGGTGTTGCATAACATCACAGAATATATGAGACACACGGCCCATGGTGCAACATGCTGATGCTGAGGATTCAGCTCCTTTTGCATTTAGATTGATAATTAAATTATTAAAGATGTATTTGCATTGAAGATAAAGAAATTTATTTCTATCGTCACCAACTTTCAACGGTTTTAAATAAATATATTCTATTTGTCATAATGGCTAGTCAGTGTAGATCATCTAGATGCATTACAAAACGGATAGTTGCTGTCCTTAAATCTGATTGGCTGAGCCGTTTGTCCAGCCGTGACATAATTGACAATAACACACACCTCTGAGCGCTTCACAATCGCAATAATGCGTGATTATACAATACATTATTTTAAATCATGTTCCATATATGGAAATGCTGTAATGTGGCCACTGATAGGAAAACCTGTATCCTGTATCCTGTAACCTGTATCCTGTTACTCAGCAATTCACATAAAAAATCATGATTTGAATTATTAATCAAACCTAGTTTTTTCATTAAAGTAAATTTTTAACTGGTATTTAAAAGCTTTAAATCACTCAAAGTTGTGTATTATTGTAAATAAATCATGGTAAAAAGATTTAACTGTACTATGCTTGCGTCTGACCTAACACCATCTCTCTACCGTGATTTATTCACAACTAGCGAAATACCAATTGAGATAACAATGTGAATTATTTAAATGAATGATGGCTTTGAAGTTCATATATTTCAAATGAACATATTATTATAGAGTTTGGAGCAATTCAAAGTTTGGAGCAATTCAAAATCTGAAATGTTTATATGATATAAATATAGTGTTAAGACGCCAATCCATCTGAGCTGTTGCCTTCAATTGCGACAGCGAACGTTGATTGCTGAGTAACAGATTACTTTGGATAAAAGGGTCTGCTAAATGATTAAATGTAAATGTACTGTAAATGAAGAGAGAACCCGTTCATTTACCAAGGAAAAGATAGGGAATGCCAAATTTTAGGTTTCTGTAGGTCCTCGAGAAGAACCTGATGTGACACTGGATGGGTCCTGCGTTCGGTGGTAATATCAAAAGAACCATTAAACGTCGGAAGGGGAAAGTGCTTTTTCCAAGGGTATGATTAGGAATCACAATGCCAGATTTCAGCTTCGGAGGTACTCGGGAAGTGGGATAATTATTGGTGAGTTAGTAAGGGCTTTGGCATTTATTAGTATAGATAATGCACAACCTCTTGTACCTTATTGCTTTAAGTAGCGTGGGCCTATGGGGTTGTGTCACTTTCATCTTCAAGAATGAGCACAAGCACATTAAAAGAATACAACAACAAAGCTACATTCCTGGGCATTACTAACAGAACACGGATCATTGTTATTAGGATAATAAATATTTTCCTTACACTAATATAAAAGTTATGATATAATGATACATATATAAATGAGTGTAATGGTGTAAATGTGTCAGTTCACTGCTGCTGTTCACACTTTTATTATCATCTTCATGCAGGCCTGTTGTTTAAAAGTGCTTTATTCCGAAAATGTGCTCTGCACTGAGCTCTAATTCATTTTCCCCTCTGCTGAACTGATTAATTAAGTCCTTTATAAACATCAATAGGAACAAACCAGAATACAAAACGATGCATAGGAATCTTCTTTGGAAAACATTTTGTTCCGGACAGGAACGTTGCACTGAGGTTCACGGCCTGGCAATACAAAAGTTTGTGCTGGAGAGTCCAGGGTCTCATAATAACCTTTTAATGTGGTCTTGATAATTGAGGGGGGCGTTTGGTGAGACTTTACTTCTGAGACTCAACAGTGCTTGAATTAAATCGTTTTATTACATAATCAGTGGCTGCATCTGAAAAACAAGTTCCCGCGTTATAATTCCTGTAAACATGCCCGTCCAATGTTTACAAAATGGTGGTTTGGCATTGTCCAGTAAAAACCCAAAAGAGTCCATATTTGAGAGATCAACAGCTCTTTAGTTTAGACTGCATTGTGAGCAGTGCGGCGAGAACAGTCTCACAAAAATGAACACAAATTACTACAAGAGAAACTGTTTTCTAATAATCTGATCGAATGAAGGGTCAGAAGTATGTAGACATGTACAGATGCTTTATCATTATGTGACAAGTGAATGCTACAGTATATTAAACTAGGAAGCAACTTAAGGGGAGTGCTATTGTTTTGTATCTTTAGTTTAAAATGTAAACAACCTCTTTTCGCCCGTAGTTTAATTTTAGATAATGGCTTCAAATGTGTTATGATCAAATACAATAATATTATATTTGCGTCAGGAGTTTACAGTGCCCTCTGTCTTGGACTTTGGTTTGTGATTTTTTTAGTTTAGTTTTTGTGCCCAGAGTTATAATGCCATGTTTTTGTTAATTATCTATTTACCTTGGTTTATCTGTTCTCATGTGTTTTTGAACATCACATGATTTGTTTTTGTTATTTAAGCTTGCCCCATCTCTTCTCTGTCTGTTGCATCAAAATTCTGAGGACAACCCCCCCCCTCCCAACTTTAGGGGGTGGTCAGCCAGCTATTGATATGCAATTATGACCCACAACCCACCCATCTACTCCTTTCAGATAGTTTGAATGAAACAAGCAGCTAAGTCCCGTGTCTCTTCCCTTATATAAATATTGAAAAAGTAATATTGAAACTAAAATCATTTCTCTGAAATATGTGTTTTTTTCTGAAGAAATACTGTACTGATACTTATGTCCCATGCCTTTTATTTATTAATGACAAAAACAGGATGCAGACAAATGATTTGTGTTTGTCTTTAAGCAATAAAACTTCAGCGCAGCAGCGCGACTTAACTGCGTTTACTTTGCAAACTTACGCTGGCTCTCCTAACATTAACCGTAGACAAACAGGGGCTGGAAGATTCTTTGTCTAGATGCACTACAGCTCATTAGTATAACAATGGACACTAAGTGTTGCATGCACACACGCATGCCGAAAAAAGTTCATCGTCCATCTTTGTAGTGTTAAATCTTTGGCTGTTGGGTTTATCTTACATTTAAATTTAGTTATTTAGCAGACGCTTTTATCCAAAGCGACCTACAAGTATCCCAACCTGGTTGGGGTCAGAACAGAGGGTTGATGCAGCACCCTGGAGCAATAAAGGTTAAGGGTATTGCTCAAGGGCCCACATTGGTAACTTCAGTGGACCTGGGATTTGAACCCCCAACCTTGTGATTGATAGTCCAACACCCAAACCACTGAGCTACCACCCCCTAAAAACTAAAACTAAAATATCTGCAGAAATGTAATGGATGCACTCACTTTAGTGATACACTGTACTCTCTGATTCAGATTACTTTGGCTATCTGATGGGCATTTAAGGATTTTCAGTCTCACAACAGGTTTTCACCCAGAATCCAACAGGGTTTGGCCAAATTACTCTTGATTCTGCGCACTATGATCCTTCAGACTGGTTCGTGCCTTTTCGGGTATCTAGTTTAACTTTTCCGGAAAATTAATTCCCAGCAGATATTCAAAGCCAAGCATCAGACGGGATTGTTCAGGGCTCTAGAGTTCATATATTTTAATAGGTTTGTTGGTACTTTGGTTTGTTGGAAGTCAGTATGGGTGAGGTAGTTATGTCGTGCTCGTTGTATACGGTCTATGGTCACCACTATAACAGAAGACGCCTTTTGTAAGAATTTTGAGTTAAACGACGGTGTTGCTATTTTTCAACCAAGAAAGTTAAAATGACCAAATGTTAAACTAAGTATTATTTAGTTATCGTATAACTAAACCGTTTGTTCATTTTTCCCCCTGCGTTATTATATAACTTTTTTTTTCGCTTTTTATTGCTGTTACAATTAGCATTAGCTTCAAATGCTTATGACTAATGCTTTTTCTTTTTTTTTTTTTACACATAAATAAACTTTATTTTTTTCCAAAACATTTTTCCGAATCTATCTGTTAATTGGATTTGTGTTGGATTTTTATTAGATCTACATACAGAGCGGTGAAACATTTTACATTTAGGTACATTTAAGTACTTTTTTAAGACAATTTTAATAATCTGTAATAGTTTATTCTTTATTGCTTTATATATTATGCTATATAGATAATCTAATATACTATATAATAGATTAATTTAGTAATATTCTTAAGACTTAATCTGGTAATCAATAGATAAATAGATAACTGTTTTATTTAGCAGTCCTTTTTATTAGGGATGAGCGAGTACAGCGCTATCTGTATCTGTATCTGTTCAACCATCTAAATTATCTGTATTTTATCTTTACTCGGAATGAGCGAGGCCTAATCCGAAAATTGGCGTGGTATAACCCGAAAGTTATTGTTGGTTTACATGAAGTGGGCGGGGCTTAAAGCTATATTTATTTTAAGTCTGAAATTGATATGGATTGACCAGAAGTTCGTGTATGTATTGTGTATTTGAAAACTGTTTGCAGAACAGCCTTAAATTTGAGATTTAACTTAATATTTTTGAGTGAAGTAAGCACCGTGTTCCAACTTTCGTCACCATCCAAACACCAGCAGAAAAAAAACCCAAAAAAAACAAAAAACAACCGGGGTTGAGAAAGTGACCGACGCGACAAAAGCCTGTTTCAGCTCTGTCTTGTCAAATGCACCTTGTATGTTACGCAAAAAGTTCACCAATTAACTTTCAAACAATCGAGGCGAGCTGAAAAAACCTAAGGAGTTCTGATTGAAGAGAGCTCTGTATGGAGCTGTGCCTGCCTCACTCTCAAGTCGCACACACACAGACAGTGTCTGTCACTGTGTGTGTGTGCGACTTGAGAGTGAGGCAGACACAGCTCCATACAGAGCCTCTTAGCAGCTTTAATTTTTCTGTTTAGATTCTGCCCGGTCTCCACTCCTAAACACTTCCTCCTTAGACTGGCGCAGATTTTTCAACTTGCCATTAAACCAGGGCTTGTCATTCATACGCCAGTCACTATCTTGTACTGATTGCAGCTACAGTAAGTCAATGGAGAGAGAGGAGTAAGGAAGTACCATGAACATGAACATGAACCATTAAACACGAGTCGGGCTGCGGAGTTTTGAACCAATTGTAGTGGTCTGATTGTTGAAGTTGGGTGTTACAATAGTCAAGTCGGGATAGGATGAGGGCTTGGACCAGCAGCTGAGTACCCTGTTCTGTTAGAAAAGTTTTGATTTTCCTGATGTTATACAGAATAAATCTGCTGGAACGGGCAGTTTTCATAACCTGATCTGAAAAACAAGATTATAGACGTGGTTGCGTCAGTTGGAGAGATTGTGGAGCCATCAATTTAGAGGGTCAGGTCATGATGAATTAACTGAGAATTTTAAATAACTTTTAAATTTAAATTAAGATGTCTGTGAGGCAGGCGAATATCTGATTTGAGATTGAGGGGTCATCAGGGAAAGAAGCCAATTGAAGCTGAGTGTCATTGGCATAGCAATAGTAAAACAAATCATGTGCCTTAATGACGGGGCCCAGTGATGACATTTATGATAAAAAGAGGAGGGTTCGAGTACTGAGCCCTGCAGGACTCCAGTAAGTACTTGGTGAGGGATAGAAAAATCCCTGTCCCAAGATACTATAGGTCTTGCCTGTTAGATAGGACCGGGACCATTCAAGTGTTGTCATAGAGAAGCCTAGATTGAAAAAAAAGGACTGTGGAATTTGATGATTTACTGTCACTTGAGCACTTAAGCTTCTCTCTGTAGCTTGGAATGAGGTGGACCATGGAGTGATCAGACAGGCCCTGCGCAGCACGGGTAACTATTAGACATTATTACACACCCGGGAGGGCAGGTAACATGCTGTCTGTTGAAGTCCCCTAAGATGATGAAAACCGAGTCTGTGTATTGTATTGTGTCTGGTGCGATAAACTTTGACTAGCACCACTGAGCTGAACTCACACAGGCAGTAAAAAGGTTTACAGTTTACAAACACTCCAGGTTGGGATTGCTCATTTTCCTGAACACAGTTACATCTTTACACTTTAGGGAGGTGGTAGCTCAGTGGTTAGGGTGTTGGGCTAGCAATCCATGGGTTGTGGGTTCAAATCCCAAGTTCACTGAAGTTACCAATGTGGGTCCTTGAGCAAGACCTTTAAACCGCATTGCTCCAGGGATTCTGTAACAACCCTGTGTTCTGACCAAGTTGGGATACTCGTAAGTCGCTTTGGATAAAAGAGTCTGCTAAATGACCAAATGTAAATGTAACCTTGGTTGATGTAAAAGCAGATTCCACCCCCTTACTCTTCCTGGGTGCTCCGTGGAATGGTCCGCTCTGTAGAGCCATGTTTTTGTGAAGCACAGCACTGCAAATAGAAAAAAAAGGTTCTTATTAGTCCTGTTCAGGAGTAAAAGTAAAACTGCCTGATAAGCAGATCCTCTGCACTGTATGTGAACGTGGTGCTCTGACGCCATCTTGATCATATGACATTTTAGTTGGGAACTTTCATTTCATGAATTTGTTTCAGTATTTGTAAAAGTGTTTTGAATTTTGTAAATTAGCATCTTTAAATGGAAATTAATTTGTAACGTTATTTGTAATTATTTTTGCACTTCTTGGCCACTGAAAAAGGGGCACCGTACATGGCATGACAATGTATATACAATGTTAAATATGTCTTTGAATGTACCATTGTATTAACATTACACATAGAGTGGAATTAATGATATTTTAACTTTTGGTGGGTGTCCTCATAGGTGTGTGTTGTATTGTTGCCTTAAAAATGGTGGTTGTGTGCAAGAAACTACATTGTGGGACAGGGATGAAGTTATTAAGGAGCTTACAGACTTGTAGCTCTTCTAATCTGACAGATTACCACTGAACAAAACAACTGATAAGGAGTTTGTTCTGCTACAGGTGTACTGCACACTGGTATTTTTTTCTTTATTTCTTTTTCCTTCTGGGACATGGATTTTGTAATACATTTTCAGCTCCGTTAAAGAACAGCTGCTATCCACAATTCCAGGCTAGCAAACTACAGAGCGAATGTATTAAGGTACTATATTTAATGGAGAACATGCTTGCATTGAAAATTATTTTGTATAGCAGTCCAGTTGTAAATGCAAGGTCTTTTTGGTTTAGCCATTTCATTACAAGGCAGTCTTTCAGATTTGCAAAACCTTCAGGATGCTAACTGCAGAGCAGTTGTGGTAAAGAGGTGTATGTTAAAGAGGCTCCAGAAATGGCATCAAATACACCATGTATGGAGATTGATCAAACACCAGTAAAAGACAAGGAAAATGTTTTGATTTTAGCAAAACCAACAAAGACAGATGTAATTTTAGACGATGTCAAAAATGATCCTATTCAAGAACAAAATATCCAGCAAGATTTATTGGACTTTAAGTTGAAGACAAACAATATCCAGGTAACAAAAACATTAGTTTTTGAAGGAAAGGACAAGCAACTTGAATATCACCATGATGCATATACCAGAATAGATGGTGAGTGCCCAGATCCCATTTATACTGGTGTAAATCCACAAAACATTGCATTATCTGACAAAGGTAAAACAGAAGCCAAAGAAGAGCAAAGGCTGTCAAAGAAATCAATCTTTGGTAAAACCGTTAGGTTTTCAGATACAGAAGAAGTGATTAAAGAAGACAGCATAACAGTAAACCTTTTCCCAGAATATGCACTTGAGGAATGGACTACCACTACATTTGAGAAGTTGTTTACATCAGGAGACTGGATTGATCTTGCTGGTAAGTTGATTATGAGCATTAGTGCACCAATTTTAATAACCATTAAAAATCACATATTTAAATATAATTTTTTTTATTTTAGGCTTTCAAAGTGTCATAACCTGTAATTTAGTAAAATTCTTAAGTTAACTATCAGTAACTAAGATAAAGAGAATCTGGCCCTCAGTACCTCTTTTACTGTTTGCAGATGATGGTCTGCTCAAAAAAAAGGTCTTGAAAATTGGGGCTAGGCAGGCTCTGTGTCCAACCTGTGGTCAGGAGACCACAATAAAAATGCAGGGTGTTCTGGAAGATCGAACCATCGTGGAAAGGGATTTTAAGCTCGTCTTTGCAATTGGAGAGGGAGATGTAAACCAGGTGAGACACACAAACACAGACACAGCAAAACAAAAATTGGTTTTCATTACATCCGTCGTAATCTGCTTCAAATCCAGTTTCTGTCGCTTAATCGTAACCGATTACGTTTTGAGAACCGGAAAGTTAAATTCCTGAAACCGTTGTGGTGACAAAGTAGCCAGTGGGTTGTGCCAACATTGTGTAATAGTCGTCAGTTGGTAATCAGTACCTTACTTTGCTATTCATTAGTTATTTTTATGGGTGGACTACCACAGTATTCCTTATTTGCCCAAGTATACCACCACAGTATTAGCAACTGAATTAAAGATTCTAAAGAATATTTTATTTTTTTGTGTTAGGATTCTGTGCAATAACAGAGCCACAGACCAATTCAACAAGTAAAACGCTCAGTTTATTGATGAACAAACTCGATTGCCGTAGTGCTGATCGGTAAACAAACCGATTGGTGTATCCCGCGATGAAGACGATCGCCAACGCCGTATACAAAACGCAATCCACAAAGGAGCATGAAACAGCAAAGAAGGAGCGCGTAATGAAACGAACAAACGCACAAACACAATACCAGCTCACATAGAGGGAAGAGTGGAAATGAACCGGAAGGAAAAGGTTAGAACTAAGGGGATGGACTACGAGCGACACTAGTGGAGGGAAGCAGAACAACAGGCAGTGATGGGAAAGAGGATGTGACAGTACCCTCTTCTGCAAGGGAGTGTAAAGAGGAAAGAAGAAGAAAAAGGCCGACCCCGACAGCTAGGATGACCCCGGGAACGAGGAGCTGGTCTATCAGGATGGAAAGAGTGGACGTCGGCTATGAGTTACAGGGCAAGATTGTCAGAGGCAGTAACCCAACTTCTCTCCTCAGGAACAAAACCTTTCCAGTCAACCAAATACTATATAACTGAACCATTCTGGCGAGAATCCAAAAGTGAAGAGACACGACAAACATTAGGTAATGCAGTGTCCTGACCAGTGAGTGAAGCATCCGAAAACTCCCTTTCCAGTGGACCAGATCTATAAGTTTTTAGTAAAGATACATGAAAAACAGGATGCACACGTAAGTGTGAGGAAGACCTAAAATAACAGGAAACGGTGAAGAAGATATAATAAAGAAAGACAAAGTAATAGAACCCGGATGAAGCGGATGACCATCAGCTGATTTAACATTAATTGGAACATTAAGTACATTGGAATTGGTGGGAAAATCCCATAACCTGGCAAACTCAGAATTCATGCAATTACCTTCAGAACCAGAATCAAGCAGAGCAGTACACACAGAAATGTTGTTAATACTAATAATAACAGAAATAGTTAAAGGTTTCTGTGTAAACGTACAACAGGAGCTCAACATTAAATTAATAGATTTACCTACATCCGTCACAGGAGGCTGGTTAGAACATACATGATTAGTAGGAACCACTGGGCATGATGCCAGTAGGTGCAAACTGCTGGCACAATAAATACACAGTCCACAGCGAATACGACGCTCACGTTCACTGAAGGAAAGACGGCCGGAGACTACCTGCTTCGGAGTCTTGTAGTCGTGTTGCTCCATGCAGCTTAAAGAGGCAAGAGGAGACCGCTCAGTCGCAACCACAGCCCCACGTGTGAACATGAGCTGATCCATCTGACTCGCTGAAGTGATGAGTTTGTTAAGCAACATGTCAGCGTCCCGGAGCATGAGCTCCCTGTGGTTCTCGAAAGTCCAGCACGGAAAACTGCCATGAGTGCGGGTTCATTCCAAATGCTCTGAACAGCAAGTGTACGGAAGTCTACAACGAAAGCTGCTACCAAGCATGATCCTTGACGTAATCCAAAATTACTTATCTCAGGCGTGCAAGCGTTCCAGAGGCAGGCATGAAATTATAAACGCTACTTTCTGTTCATCAGTAGCTCGAGGGCGTTCAGCCAAAAACAAGGAACACTGCACGAGAAAGTTCTCACACGTCTCGGGATTACCGTCGTAACGCTCCGGGTCAGCAACCGGCAGCAGTGAAGGCTGTGTCTCAATCCATTCCTGAGGCGAAGGAAGAGGTACTGCTGCGTCAGCGTCGGACATGTTTATATCCCGTTCCAGGTGCGTCTGGCGCTAAGACACAGAGCAAATAGCTGCAGACAGACCACAGATACGCTGGTGTAACTCACCTATAGATAATCTGTGATTATGAATAGCTGCAGCTCGATCCGGTTCGGTGGAAAATGCCGGATTCTTAATAAGGTTATCGCGTTTGTTACTGTTAGGATTCTGTGCAATAACAGAGCCACAGACCAATCCAAGTATTATGAAAAAACCGAAGAGATACCGGTTGTAACACCCAACCAGGTAACCGATTGCCGTAGTGCTGATCGGTAAACAAACTGAACAACGTATCCCGCGATGAAGACGATCGCCAACGACGTATACACAACGCAATCCAAAAAAACACAAGGAGCATGAAACAGCAAAGAAGGAGTGCATAATGAAACAAACAAACGCACAAACACAAAACCAGCTTAAATAGAGGGAAGAGTGGAAATGAACCAGAAGGAAAAGGTTAGAACTCAGGGGATGGACTACGAGCGACACTAGTAGTGGGAAGCGGAACAACAGGCAGAGAAAGGAAAGAGGATGTGACAATTTGCTAATATTGTGGCGGTTTATTTATGAATTTAATGAGCTCCATATTCAGCAGATAAAATTTTAATAAAATCATTTTTTTACAGAAACACTTACAAAGCACAAATATACAAATATAAACCTACAAATATAAGAGACGAAAAAATACATTTATTTATACTTCAACACTAGAATTATGCCAAAAAACAATCCACAATGTAGCTGTTTATATACATTCTGGCTCTATGTAACTACAATGTTGCTAGTGGGTGTTACGGCTAGTAAAGAACGCAAGCCGTTAATTAGAACCAGAATCAAACGTAAATCTGAAGAGTAGAGTCGGGAACTGTCCCAATCCGCCTTGAACTTGTGCTGGTCGCAACGCCAAAGATCCACTCCGTATCTTCCACTTGAGAAACCCACTAATGTTCAGTGGCTATAGGAACAAACACAAAAACGGTTTAAACGGTTTTGTAGTCTGTGATGCACTTGACACCTTGCTTCTTAGATCCTGGGTCCAGAAGTGTCCCTGGATTTACTGAGCGTATGCGGCTTTCGCTCTCTTAACACCAGCAGTCAGCTCTCTTCTAGTCGCACTGAGTGGCTGTGATTTATCCAGGCTTTCTGGTTCGGGTAGCAGGTCACAGTCTTGATGGTGGTGACATCTTCACACATTTGCTGATGAATCCGACGATGGCAGATGTGTGTTCCTCCAGATTCATCTCTCATTCAAATTCAGCAGCTTTTCTGAAGACTTGCCAGTCTGTGCAGCTGAAACACTCCTGCTGCACAGCATCAGCATCGCTGGGCTACACAGTGATCATTTTCCGTGTGGGTTTGGAATGTCTTAGCAGGCACTGGTGTTCGGGGACCAACAAACTTACACCTCTTTTAAGTTGGTATAAACACGGACGAGCGTATTGTAACCCTGTATTGGGATGTTTACATGCTTGGAAAACCTCGGCAGCGTGTTCGTCAGGTTTATATGGTTAAAATCCAGATGCTTATTCTGAAGCAAGCTGTTGTTATCATGCAGCTCCTTCAGTACGTGATTATTATTAGCATCCAGAGCTATGTAAACAGCAATAACAATAACCGGCGTAAACGCACAAGGCAGAAAATGCGGATGACATTTCACAGTCAGCTGTTCTGTAGCTTCAAAGCAGTGACCGTTTACCAACATGCAGTTTTTACACCAACCTTCATTTAGGTAAACGCACAAGCCACCGCCTCGGGCTTTACCCGACTGCCGGTTGTGGTCTGTTCAGAAGAGCTGCCTGCCGGGTAGCTGGAACGCCAAGTCTGGCATGTGGTCTTGTAGCCATGTTTTAGTGAGACAAATCAAGGGGCAGTTTCTTATCTAACCAGAAACCTTCAACCTCATTCGCAGCAGATACAGTACAGCTTGTTGGCCAGAGAGCAGAAATTAGATAGAAAAAGTAATGGGATCAGGGGTTGATTAGCGTTTACCATAAGCCTGGTTAGAACACCACCACGTTTACCCCTTTTTTGCCTTTGCTCACAGTGTTTTCGCTTCTCCATTGTCCACTGCTCTCTGATCCGCCATGCTTAGCGTAGCTCTAAGATTATTGTCCATATTAGCTGTCTTTGTTGCCATAATATCCTTAATCATAAAAAGTTATATTTCATATATATGGTATATTTCACATGCGTAATCCGCGTGGAGTCAGGTTTTGAGTCGCTATAAAAAGTGTTAAAAACAGGGTTTTTACTGAGAGTGAGAGAAGTAGCTGCACTACTGCACGCGGCCATCTTGTCATATGACTAAATGACTAAACACATATATAATTTGGAGTATTTGAAATGTAAATTTTAGTTCATTGAAGACAAGTTTCTCAGTTTTCTAAAGTAATTGTGTTTTACTTAATTTTTTATTCACATGTGTATTTTTGAAGGCTATTTTAATTAAAAATAATTTGTTAGGTTTGTATTCTATAAAAGCGTGAGACTATGAGAAAATGTGAATCCTTGGCTGAGACCAGTTGAGAACCCCTGAAATACAATATTCTTTAAGCAGAACACTTCACTCCTTTTATCTGTGACTGATTTACCTGTTGAAGTCTATTAGTGTTCTGGGTCACATGGGACATATGTTGGAAATAATGGAAATGAAAACATGCTCTCATATTTATTTTATTTTTAAAAAACATTTACTTCTCTTTACATTACTTTGCATACCAGTTTTTTATTAGTGAACTATATCACATGATATTTATTTTGTTCAGTGAAAATAATCTACAGTAATGGCCAAAAGTTTTGAGAATGACACAAGTATTATATTTTCACATGATCTGCTGCCCTCTGGTTTTTATG
>JAOUQT010139655.1:0-30676 GCA_025769995.1 Xyliphius kryptos | reverse complement strand
GGGCCATAATTTCGTTTCCGTGACATGCTTTTTGTGATGGAAATGACAATAAAGCCTCCTTGAATCCTTGAATCCTTAGAATGTCTGTTAGACTCTGTGCTTTATGCTCTTATTTTATAGGCCTTATGTAATTAAGATGACATCTTGGGACACCACGGGACCGGACTGGGTATGTTAAATCAGCATCCCGTTTCATACTACCCAGTGGAGAAGTAGAACAGGGCTGAGTGGTTTATATTAGTGTGTCTTCCACCCTGTGACATCTGCTGATGTGTTATGGACCCTGTATTAGTGCAGCTGGCACACAACGCCCATGAGTCTTTATTAACGTTTAATAAAGAGACACAAATAAAAACTTAGGGTGGCTTTAAAAAGCGCCACCATGCTTGTGTTTAAAATGTTCGTGCATTGCGCTGGTGCTGCCATGATACGCTATTAAAGATTTGCAGAGTGTACAAATAACCTTTTTGGTCTTCAGCCAATTTAACGCCGTATTTTGGATGCTTTTGAAAACGTTTCTGAAGCTCTTGTCTTTTGGCTCTGCTGCAGACGCCATTTTGTTTTAAGAGACGCTGACCAATAACTGAGACACTGACATCATGTGGGTTGAGGAGAAGCATTCATTTAAACAGATACATTTTAGGAATCTATATGAGACAAAAATAAATATAAAAAACAAAACCGATGCATCAAATTAAAATATTGACGTTGACGTTATCGATTATGTTGACCAATCGCGCAGTCCTATTTTAGGTATGATGTCATCTGCAGCTCACTCAGTGGATTTCTGTATCACACATCGTATAACTGCTGCTGGTCACTGGTATCAGGATCTATTAGAACACTGTGACATGTCACGTGTTCAACCCAACAGTTCATGTAACTCCACTACTCCTCTCTCTGTAGACTTCTGATAGTTGCTGCTAACCGGTACAAGGTCCTGACTCTGCTCTCTCTATTCAAAGGTACACCCTGTTTGGCTTACTGACCTGGTGCTTCCTTCCACCTTACTGTGGTTCCAGTTTCCACTCGGTTCCCACTTCTGGATCCGTTCTTAGTAGTGCCACCTCCCTAAGACTGTAATGTGGAGATGCACGTGGTTGCCGCAGTGGTTGCTGGATCCTACTTTTAAAACTATATAGAATAATACTGTAATACCTTTTGCACAAAGTGAAGAATCTGTTAAACATTAGCGAGGCTCTCAAAACCTGAAATGCTTTAAGACTTGATCTGACCAACAGGCCTGAGAGTTGGCACTGACCTTGATGTGCCTTCTGTCAGACACCCAAATACTGTAGCTTCTCCTGCTCTGTCCCCCAGAGGCTCGGCTCTGTCATTCAGCCCTGTTTGTTCCTTCCACAGCCTGAAAATATCCTGCTGTTCAGCTTCTATCATATAACCACACTGCTTAGAGGAAAATGTCAGCAGCAGCTCCATGTTTGGCAGCACTGCAGTGCATTAAGACATGTAAACATTCCGCTTCTCCTGTCCTGTGATGGTCCAGGGTAATTCTGTATTGGTGAGGACCTTGTCAACTGAATATCTTTGTCCTGTTGTACAAGAGCCAACACATTTTGCTGTGCAGGGAAATGTGGGTTCCCAAGGCTGTGTGCTGCTAAAATGAAATCCACCCCAGTTCTGACTCCTCATACGGTCATTATGCTGTTGTGACTAATCCAAGGCAGAGGAAGAGAACGAGAAGAGATAGATCACCCTGCGCTACATGTTCTCTTACATCAGCTGGTTGTAATTATTCTCTCAGTGGTTCTTCTCCATCCGGACATCCAGCACGTTACTGGGATATGAGCAGCAGCTCCTGTTTATTCCTCCCATTACTCAGGTCATTCACAGTGGACGTTCACCCAGGGACAGTGTGAATGTTTCTCACACTCTCAGTTTGTGAGGGCTTTAATTCTGGGTGTGTGCATGATTGAGTAATCAGAAGATAAGAATCTGTCCTGTTTCATACAATAAACTACTCACCTAAATAAGTAAAGTTCAGTAAAAGCTGAACCAAAAGAGAACCAGTTCCAGGTGGTTCCTAAGGCTCAGTGTGTTGGTGAAACGCCTCGTCATTGGGTTCAGGATTGTTCCCCCGGAACATGATTGCCTGTATAGTTTGTGAGATGTTCTGGGGCGGTTCCTCATCTTGATTCCTCTCGTGGGGTGATGAACCGTTCCGCTGGTCTGAGTTAATGGTAGCTGGAATTGGATTCCGCCCACCTTTTTTTGCATGGTAATTAACCCCCCCTGTGTAATTCTGAAATGTTCAGGTACTTAATGAAGTCGATGGAAATGGAGGGCAGATTCCGTGCCGCCGTTTATCTGTTGTTTCTCAGTCAGCTCGCTCTCTACACATTAAATGCCAAGGTGCAGGAAAAAAAAGAAACTCAAAGCCCCTTTTCCCCTCTAGCTCACTCCCTTCCTTTTTCCACTTCCCCTTATGTTCTACTCCTCCCCCATTCTTGTCTGATCAGAAGGTTGTGGACTTTGCATACGGGACCATTTAGATTTGCAAATATTCCAGTGTGTAGTAAACGGATGTGCAGCGCGGCACAGATGTTACGTCGTCTCGTGAGAGCTCATGGTGTCCACACGCCCTGTTACACATACAGGTACATACACAAATATATAATAATAATACTTATGTCTGTACAGTAGGTTTTAAAAGTCCGTATGGATAATAGGACCTGGTTAAATTTAAAGATCTGATGGACACAAATGGATTTCCTTCAACTCATTCTAAACTGATGTTGACATACACTGGACAGAGGTATTAAATTCGGGTGTTTTATTTAGTTCCTGGTCATAAATTCAGACAATTTAATGCTTTAAGCTTGGAAAATAGTTTGGGGAAGGCCACTTCACTCCAGTTTCCTAGTGCACAAAGCAATATCCATGG
Source organism: Xyliphius kryptos (assembly GCA_025769995.1). Classification (NCBI taxonomy): domain Eukaryota; kingdom Metazoa; phylum Chordata; class Actinopteri; order Siluriformes; family Aspredinidae; genus Xyliphius; species Xyliphius kryptos. The sequence goes on along the minus strand of JAOUQT010139655.1, from coordinate 27,774 downwards.
ATGGATGAGTTTGGAGCCCTGACCGCTGCCATACCTCTTAAATGAACTAGAACAGCGATAGTGAGCCAGATCATCTTATCTAACATCAGCTCACAAATCATCTTCTGTATAAATGGACTCTTATTTTCTATAGACAGACTACAAAATGTTGCAGAATTCCTTTTCAGAGAATTGAAAGCTGTTATAGCTGCAAAGGAGGAACTCGTTTCAAATTAGATGTGTGCTGTAGGTGTAGTGAGGGCGTGTCTTACCCTCTGTGTGTGTGTAATGTATGTATTCATGAAAACATGCTGATGTATATGCACATTCATGCACTGATTACACTACATCTTATCTGGACACAGAGACACAGAGACACCCCGTCAATGACACGGCGAGTGTTCTGACTGTGGGTGGGGGGGGGGGGGGGGGGGGGGGGCTGGTGCAGGCTGAGCTGGGAGACGGAAGACGGCTGCTTTAGTATGCAAGGCAGGTGTGGCTGCAGTCAGAGGGAGGCTGGGTGCAGGCAGCCGCACACACACACACACACACACGAAATGCGAATTCCTCTCCAGGCCCCATAGTTCTGTACACATTTGCTGGATTCTCCTTCTCCTCAGATGTCTCCTCCTGATGCTCCTCTTTTGTTCTTTGTAATATTCTGTGATCTTTGTTTTTTTCATGGCTCCCAGTCTGTTGCAAAACATCTTTTTTGCTTTTGATGTCATTCTCTCTCATCTCATTTCTCCCTCATTTGCTCTGCAATTCTTGCAGCCCGACGAGGCCGTTCACACGGTTTCCTGTTTGTGACCTGTGCTGTGAGGAAACTGTAAATTACTACGATTTTGATGCCTGTAGTCCATTTTAGAACATTGAGGTCTTTCCTGGACGTGATGTTTCTCCATCAGCACTTTTTGGATTTGGTGCATATCAACCAGAAATGTAATCTCTAGTTGGTGTCCATTTTGATCCCCACCTCAGTTTCTCAGGAACCGTGTTTCCAGCTGGTTTACTGTATGTAAAGCCACCCCCCCCCCCCCATTTTTGAATCAGACCTGATGCTCCACTACGTAAATGCTGCTGTGCTCATGTTGAAGAAGCGCTGATATGATTATTTTCTTATTATAATTTCAATCGGTTACCGAGGGCCGCAGATGTAAACAAGCCAGTTTAGGAGATCCAAGCTCTTGGGAGGTCTGTTGAAAGCAGCGGCACGATTCCTGCATGCCAGCTGCATAGTATTGCCCAAGTTGGCTGGTATTTTCTCCCTCTTACTCACTAACATGCACACAAACAACTTTTAATGGTGCCGTCTTGGCAAGGAACTTTTAAAGTCACTGAGATGCAGTGTAGACATATGAGTCACGCTGCGAGTGGGGGGATGAGAGCAAACAGTGGGGTCTTTCTTTTGTGCCGTTCTGGCAGTGTGGAGGTGGATATACACAGCCTTAAAGACCCACACTGGCGCTGGCACTGCCACTGCAGGACTGCAGAGGGAACACATGGCCCGATGATTTACATCTGCTGCCTACACGAGCTCACGCTCTTTAATCTGAGAGCATTCCACCCTTCACTTTCACTTTCTGGGGCTTATACTTTTCATCCATTCATGTTGGTTTTAGAAAAGCCTGGGTCAGTCTGATTCAGCAAAAGATTTTTATAAAGTGTAGAGCTTGATCCTGAGGTGAGTGAGTGACATGTTAACGACAGAACGGAAGCGTCATCTGATTTAATATAAACCGAACCTGATGCTCCAGCATTTCCAGCTGCTTTTCTTTTGGCATGTAATTTTTGTTTGGAGTGTATTGATTTTCCTCCTGCTCATCAATACAGAGCGCTGCGTGGGCAGCCCAGGCTTTACCCTCCCGCTACTACTTACCAGCCCACAGTGACCAGCTCTGCCTGTATGTGTAGGCTTTTCAGTGAGGCTTAATGCACAGCTGCTGCTTGAATTTGGCCATCAAGACTACTTGACGTTCCCCACGTAGCAATAATTGCTTTGTAAGTGCTTAGTTAATCGAGGACACGAACGCCAACTCCCGGCACAAAGTCAATTAAAAATGGAGTGCAATTAGAGAGGAAATGAGAAATGGTTTTAAATATTTATTGTGAGTGATGTATCTCTGTCCTGTAAGGTGGAGGAAGGAATCTGTGACTGCATGTAAACCTGTGACCCACCCGAACTCTGCGTCAGATTAGCTCTCTACTGAAACGTTCCTGGACATCGCCTGCTTTTTTATTTTAGGAACTAAATGTAGTTAGCAGTTTAACTATTGTGGTGCTTTACTGAGAAGAAGATGATGAGCAGTTTGACGGAGGCACCTCAGTTATTTAAAAATCCTTGAGTCCTTAGAAATCAAAACATCACTGCTGTAGTGATATACGGTTGCTATGTGTGGTTGCCATGTGTGGTTGCTGTGGTGTTGCCATGTGGTGTTGCTATGCGATTGCTTAAAAGTTATGTTAATTTAAGATGGTAAATAAATGACGGGATGGGGTTTCCCCCCCGTACTTTGTTCCTCAGTGTATTTGTTTCTAGTTGAGTTCCTTAATGAGTCGGTCAGATCCGTCCCTCCGATGTTAAAGGTCTACAGTGAGCCAGATAGAACAGATGATGTTTCATTGTCTGTTTACCTTTAGAAATAAATACATCCTGATTTATATACGTTAGACCTGCAGACAGAATAAGTTTGTGTCTAATCTGTAAACGTGAATATAAAATTTTAAATGGAGCCGTCTTTAATAACATGCAGCCGTTTAGATGTGAGCCAGAGGCAGAAGAGACCACCAGAGGGCGGCAAAGCACAACCAGTAATCAGAACTGGGAATTCTGACTGGTAGGAGGCGGGCTCTTAATGGGCCTTTCGTTAACTTCTTTACACGTCCATATTGTTGGAAAAGCACGCGGTTACGGCAGTGCGCAGTTGGAAAGAGAGAAAGCCATGGGACAGGAGCGGGACATTTGGCGAATTCCATCGGTCAAACGGCGGCAGTTTGAGGGTTACTACTATTTGTGATAAAGCTTTTTCCCATCCCAGCCCTTGTGTGAGTCCCGCTTTCCACATCTCATAGTTGACGTGATGGTCGTCTGGCCCGAAGTGAGCGCTACAGATAACGCTCTAACCCTCAATAATCGCAGGTTTAGAACTGAACTTAACTGCATTTATGTGTTTTACAATTTTATATGAGCTGCTGTTTAAACTTTAACTAGATTAACTCTCTGGATGAGTACTCTGAAAACCTCCAGGTTCTTGAGAGAGGCCCCCCACTTTAGATGCTCACACTCGTCTCAAGAGTGGACCTCACAACCTCAGTCTTTACACTCGTCTCTTTTTTGTGCCGCTTTTTTGTAGAATTAGGGCGTTTATTTTCAGTGTACATGAGAAGGGATTCCCCACTGCACCTGCCAAAACTAGATGCTCCACTGGGACTCATTTATTTAGGTTAATACACAAACGACCCACTAGGCTGCGTTCCACTTGGAAGTCTCTTTGTAGAACATTCTGTCTCTTTTGGAAGGAGAGGACTTTTAGTCGTACACATGTGCAACAGTTCTATTCTTGTGTTCAGTCAGCGTTTCCTCTCGTACGGTCCGTGTTTCCTTTAGTTTGTGGACGTTTTTCAGATGGTGTGTGTGATGTAAACTTTCCTGTGATCTCTGTTGCAGGCACTCTGAGCTGGAGGAGCCAGCTACACTTCTTCCTCTAATGCTTTTTCCTAGTTCCTCTTCAAGAAGTCAGCAGTGTGCATTCCTTAGACGCTCAAAACTTAGCAGAACCCCCAGCTGGTAGATAACGTTCTGCAGAGAGGAATCTCCTTTTACATTGCTTTTATTAAGAAGCAGAACCCAGACAACCGACTTTGAGCCAGGACGCAAAATGGCCAACAACACTGCCGACCACACGGTCGGTAACTCGGTAGCAGACGGGAACCATGAGGGAGACTTCGGTTGCTCGGTGATGGAGCTCCGAGAGCTGATGGAGCTCAGAAGTTCCGAGGCCGTAAACAAGATACAAGACACCTATGGAGATGTTCAGAGTCTCTGCCACAGGCTGAAAACCTCTCCCATTGAAGGTAAGTCTCTTCCTCTGTCTACCTTCAGATAACGCAGCATGCAGAGAACTGACGTGGTCCACCTACTGGAGCTTTACAACATTTACAGTGGGGCTGTGGGAATTTGTGTCTATGGACCCAGAAATATATTTGTAAAAAAAAAGGCTAATAAAAAGGTGGTGGTGTGTGTAACAGGATAAGTGTGTATCAAACAGCAGGAATATTAAATTGGATTCTATCGATAATGAAAGGTGTACTAATTGTTGTATTCTGGAACACATCAGCGTAGTGAGGGTGTGTGTGTGTGAGACTGCTGATGGCGGCAGCCTGTTTTATTTTCTGCTTCGTAACTGCATGTGTGAAATGAAATGGCTGAACCGTCTCACTGAACCACCATTAAAGGCTGAAGCTTCCAATCCAGATTTTGAGGAGCTCCAGATGATTGATGTCCTGAAAGGCCAGTAATTGTGAGCCACATCTGAAGGCCATATTTCTCCTCCTGGTGTTGGGAGTCGTTGGGAATGTGCTGACAGTTCTGTGCTCTGCGTTTTGGTGCAGCGTCATTGAGATGCTGTGTACGTAGCCATTGCTGCAGTGTTTCCCTGACATTCAAGGAACTGCCCTGTTCTTGCTTCAGTTCACCAAAGCAGTACTTTAATGTATGGCCTCCAGCCAATGCAGATCAAAATGTCGTTCACGCTCGCCACCTTATTACTTCATAGATCATAGCTTGGTTCCATTTGGTAATCAAGGGACAGCTGCACCGACACTCCACTAAAGCTATTACTCATTTTAATGAAGGAACCGTAATTACACTTTCTGTTCCACCCCTAAATGGAGGAGTGGGTGGAAAAAAACAATGTTTAAGACAAATTAGATAAGCTGCATCTTAATACCTAGTATGATGGTGGAGCTATGGGTCCGGACCACAGCTGGAAATCCACTACATTTCAATTGAAGCCCTATTCTGTATTTAAATAGAGGGGTTTAAGATTAATGATCAGATATTGATCAGGTACAGATCATTCAGACAGCAGAGGGGGAACTGGTGGATTGATGTCCCGTCTCCATACAGACCCATGGACCAGTGTGGACCACGCCTTTGGGTTTATGCACCGAGTCATGACTGCCACCTACAGTATAGTGCGTTCGTTTCCTGGTAACATGTGATGTAACACAGCTGTATTGTACAGTCCCTGACCGAGTCCTGCTGCATAAGGACATAGTCATTTAAAATGGTATATAACTTAATTTGTAATCAATTGTTACAATATTATACTTATTACACTTTATTATCCGGGGCGTTCACATTAATGACTGGGTGCAAAATGTCCTGATGTCCACAGCTGGTTAAAGCCCATAACATCTGTTTTTGCAAAGACAAAAGTCTTGTCATGTCATTAAATGATTCAAGCAATCACAGATTAGAGCACCACCTGGAACAAATAGTGTAATTTACACATTCCCAAGTGTGTACAAAAACGTCACCACAGCAGACTTTCATGTGAAGTACAACCTGAGCTGAGAACATGCCAAAGATTCAACCACCAATCAAAGTGTTGATCATAAAGTCCTTGAAGACCGAGTATGCTACTGAGGTGGCAGACCTTTTTAATGATGTTCATGACAAGCCCAGGTCATCAACAAGACAACGGTTTGAGTAGAGCGTTTGTTGCTTCAACAGTCCAGGGCCGGTCCTTTTTTAACTGCAGTGGAGCTACAAGAGAACTGGTCACCAGAAAACGCTGGATCTACAAGGACACTTTGTCCATTTCTTTCACGCAGTGGTCTCCATGGCCAAAATGCTTCTCTGAAGACATGACATCCTGTTGTGTTTGCCAAGGCCAACAGTTTGCAGAAAGGATGGACAATGGAAAAGTGGCATACGGTTAACTTTTCTGATAAATTGTCCTTTGATCTGCATCCCAATCGCCCCAAATACTACAGAAGACCCCTCTTGGACCCCGCTTTACCCAGAGAGTAGTCAGGTCTGGTGATGGTAAATTCTGGTTTGGGTTTACATTCAGTATTACTTTCACAGTTAGCTTTTATCCAAAGTGACTTACAAATGAGACAACAACACAAGTCAGTCTTTTTAGGGAAACAGTATTTCTAAGAAGTGTGCAGAGGGCAACATCAACAGCCAAAAGTATCGAGACATTCTTGCTGCCCATTCTTGTCCAAACGTCCAAACCACAAGAGAGGGGGAAATTCTGCAGCAAGATACTTCAGCCTCAATCTCAAGGTGCTCCAGGATTGGCCGGCCCAGTCACCGGACATGAACATTATTGAGCAGGTCTGAGGTAAGATGAAAGAGGTGGCTTGGAAGATAAAACCAAAAAAAATCTTAATGAACTCTGGAAGCCCTGCGAGACTGCTTTTTTATGCCAGTCCAGATGATGTCATCAAGAAGTTTTTTGAGTCAATGTCAAGATGTATGGATGCGGTTCTTCAAGCTCATGGATATTAATTTTTCCCCAGGCACCATGAATTTATGTTCTAATGTTATTGCAGCCTGTTAGTGTATTCAAAGTAAAGTATAATTCCAACATTAATTTAATATACGACAGGACTTTTATCCAAGCACAATCGGAACTTCCTGTCCTAATTAAATTATTAAAATTCATAAATATTACAAAACTCTCTTTTGGCATAATAAGCATTATCCAGAGGGCTGGCCGAGCATAAAAACCATTTGTGATTTCAATCAATCAAACTACACGGCATGTTCTTCCTACAACATGGATAAGCAACAAGACTTTAGTCAGGAACTGTAGGTCCTGTGTGAGTTCTTCTAAATTCAACAGCTCTTCATGGTTCCTGTTTGTCCCCAGAGATGTTATTGTCCTCTTAGATCTCCGTGATCTTTGGCAGTCCATAGTGACCTGCTGAGGACCAATCACCATCAATCTTTTGAGCATTGGAGGTTTGGGTTTTGAGGTCACAGTAGGGGGTTTGAAAGGTCAAGGAAGTCCAAGCTGTCAATAATTTATACTTTGTTATGTGTGTGTGTGTGTGTGTGTGTGTGTGTGTGTGTGTGTGTCCTTTCATCATTCCTGTTCTAAACTAGTTTATCTGATATCAGGTAGTTTTTCTGCAATAAAACTTAAACTTACAAACTTTTAGACAATTTAATAATAACAATGTAAGATCATAATACATTTACATTTTGGTTATTTTATGACAAAGCGACTTCCAAATATCCCAACTTGGTTGGGGTCAGAACAGAGCCCCGGAGCAATGAGGGTTAAGGGTCTTGCTCAAGGACCCACACTGGTAATCTCAGTGGAGCTGGGATTTGAACCCACAACCTTCAGATTGGTAGGTTAACACCCAAACCACTGAGCTACCAAAGCCCAACATACTGTTCAGTACAGAATGAAACGATTCCGGGAGTGAAGGCCAATGTGTGTTACCATAGAGAACCGTACTCCACCATGATGTATAGTCACATGGGTTCAGGAGGACTTTATAAACTCATCACTGCATCAGAAAGTGAAACCTGAACCTGTGGAAGTCATTAAGGAAGTATAATTCTGATGTTGTGGCGAAATGTCAGTCATGTGAGATGAACCAAGAGACGGTGGAAACTTCTGTGGTCAGGCGAGTCATTGTTAAACAACAGATAAGGAAGATGACCATTCAGACTGGAACCAATAAAAAGTGGCGCTGTGATGTCATGGGGCATGCCCACAGGACCACGTCAGCGTGGAAAGTGTCCCAACGTCTCCAAATGTTTTATAAATTGCTGGCGTGTGCAGTGGGGCAGTGTCATGAAGTGGGGCCATGAACCACGAGAGGAACATTAGTCATGAAGGATGCAAGAAATATGACGCTAAAGACACAATACACATACAACATGTATACCACAATCTATATCATTAATACACCTGTTATAGACACAGTGACTGTCATGGAAAGATGGACAATCAGTGCCAACGTTCACCCTGAACTGCACATAAACACACACACACACAACACGCAGCTGGGTGTAGAGAGTGTAGTGGCTGTGCTCCAATAAGCCGCAGACCTTCTGCTGTCCATGTGTTCACAGGTTCCATCACGCCCCAGAACCGGGTTAGAACTGAAAACCATCAGAATCATGTTGACGTGCAGCAGTTCACACAGGATTTTTAAAGTGCAGGTTAATGTGATCAGTAAGGTTCGGAAATCAGTAACGTTTAAACCTGAGCTGTGAACCATCTACTCCGGGGGTCTCAGTAAACCGCAGCGGGTCGTAGGCTGCGGGAAGCGGGAGGTGACTGCATCCTCAAAAACGCAGTTATCCTTTACATTTTGTCAAATATTAATGTAGTTTTCCATTGGAGTTTAAAAACTCTCATACTGTGTGTGTGTGTGTGTGTGTGTGTGTGTGTGTGTGTACACATTAACAGAATAAAGTACACTTTATGGGCGTTACTATTTGGAAACGACCCTTTATTATAAATTTTACAATTAGCTGAAGATTTAAATTGATTTTAGATTCTGAAATGTAAACTTGGATGTAAAATATTAAAACATATTTAGTTTACTTTAAAAATTGCCAATTTCAAGTAAATTGAGGTCGCTCTAGGAAGTTACTACGTGATGTCACTGGTTGAATACAGGGAATAACGAAACTTGGACTGTGAATGTTCCAGTGCTGATTCGTCAGATTCAGAAGATATTCTTTAAATAGATGAACATGAAACTGCAGTGACTGTGGGGGGCGCTGTCTTTAATCACAACATTTAGCCGTTTAGATTTGATGAGACCACCAGAGGGCAGCAAAGCGCAACCTGAGCCAGTCATCAGAACTGGGAATTCTGACTGGTAGTACGCGGGCTCTCGCGTACTAAAAAAGTACGCGTTAACTTTTTTACACGTCCATATTGTTGGAAAAGCACGCGGGCACGGCGTCGGCCTTTATATGCCGCGGGAAGAGAGAACGCCGTGGGACAGAATCGGGACTTTTGGTGAGTTCCATCAGCTGAACGGCGGCAGGTTGAGGGGGAATACTGTCTCTAATAAATCTTGTTCCTATCCCAGCCGTTGTGTGAGTCACACTTTTCACATCCCATAGTTGTGTTAGTTGTCTGGCACGAAGTGAGCGCTACAGAAAACGCAGTAAGCTAACGATTTTTTTTTTTAAATTGATGAACTTTGTCCACTTTTTTGATAATTTGTGATCTTTAGGTCATTTGTTCACAGGGGGCGCCACTGTACACTGAATTACTGCAGCCTAAAACCACACCCCTTTTTGTCATTTTGAACATTCAGTTCATCTGCTTTAACTTCTCCACCATCAACGTCACATAAGACGTATACACAAAGTCTTAAGACCGCAGGGCGGGGCTTAAATAAAGTCTATTAATTCATATTCCTTGGATTTGGTGTGAAATCTAACCCTCAATAATCACAAGTTAGAAACTGTAGTTATATATTAGCTGCTGTTTAGATTTTAAATGTATGTCCATCTACTGTTTCAGCTTCATCACAAACATCACAGGGTGTGTGGTCAGCACCATCTGTGTGTGTGGGGGGGGGGGGTGTTCAGGAATTAAACGGAATACCCTGCTGCCACCTGTGTTTTAATCACCGATGTACATGTATGAATAAAGTGTGCTGCAGTCGCAGTGTAAGATGGAGGGAGCGTAGGACCAGTGAAGGCTTTTAAACATCTCCCCCGAGTGAGGAGACGTTAAATTAAATTCCTTTCAACGCTTTCATCCAGACGGCTCACATGGCTGCTGAGGCTGCTGCACGGTGCCTCCTTAAGAGGTCAGCTGAAGAGGCTCTATGTATCAATAAATAGTGTTATAACATATTTATAAACATCAATCACGTCATTTAATAGATTTCAATTATTTATTGATCCGCAGTCCCAGCCTGTAAACGATCCCCACACCCTCACAGGGTCCTCTCTCTCCCTCTGATGCAGAAACGTTAATAACATGGATGGTATAAATGCTCTGAAACTCAAAATAGAATCAATGATGACGATTATTATTATTAATTTAAGGCCATTTAACAAATTTGTGGTTAAATAAGTAGATTTTTTGACAGTGGAATATAGAGGTGGTTCTGCTTCTGGTCCTGAATGTTAAAAAGCAGCTCGTCCTCGTCCTCCCCACCTGTTTGACAGCTGAAGCCCCCGTAACGGCTCTGCTAAATCAATCTCCCCCCCCCCCCCCCCCCAGCAGCCCTCACAACAAACCCCTGGACAGCAGTCCACATTAACATGACTGCAGCTGAAAGCCAGCATCGACTCCTGTTCCAAACACTACAGATCAGTGTGAGACGTGCACACGCACGAGGAGCTCCTGCACCACCACCTATAACCTGAACCTGACCGACACAAACTACAGACTCCTCTAACGCTCATGTCCAGAGAAACCCTGTGTGTGCAGAGCTCAGAACGATCTGAAGAAGAGTGTGTCGAGGGGGAGGGAGGGGGGAGGGAGGGAGGAAGTGGCAACCTGCTTCCTGTCATCAGATGTTGAAGTGAAGGGACAGAGGAAACATCTGGGGCACTATAAACATGCCACAATTGCTCACTCGCTTTCACCTCTCTTCCCTTTTTTTCATGCGTACACAAACACGTACACACACATACACACATTAACTTGCTACTTATTTTATCGTCCAGTTGGTGTAGTGATGAAGTGGAACTAATGTGAGTAGTTTGAAAGGTGAGCCTCGGGGTTAAAAGGCCTCATTAGTACACACACATGTATGTATGTGCAGTAATCACTGCTCTCTCACTCACTCACTCACTCACTCACTCACTCACTCACTCACTCACATTCACGGTCTTCATGCATTACAAACCCTGAGTCTGCAGAATGAACCGGAACCTTATGATATAATAACAAACACATTAGGACTTAATGTTCAAATATAAACTGTGATTATTTACTATGGTATTGTCTTTATTTACCTGATAAAATGATGTTCATGATGAACTTCATTCGTTTTAAATTATACGTTAAATCATAGCGTTTTAAAATGCAAGCTCTGTGGAGTTTATAGACGCTCCTCCACCGCTCAGCGCTGTTTACTGGTAAACGGAAACCGAGATGGGAGATTCCAGGGTCCGGGATGTGACAGAAACAGATGGTCCAACACTCTGAGAGAAACTTTTAAATGATTTCAGTAAACAATCCATTCACATAATGCAGACGTCTTGGCTGTGAAAGCACATATAATATTCCAGTTACTTTCATTTAGATGAAGAAGTGAGATGTCAGGGAATCGCAGGAGAGCTGGGTTATGGCAGAGTGCGTTATCGCATGCAGTGCGCTCACCCCAACACCATCACGTCTCAGACTCCATCGAAACGCGGTGGTCAGACACTGAAGATGACTTGCACTACACTCAGATAAGACTTAAGGCTGAAATAATAGTGAAGAGAACATCAACAAGATCAAGACGCGGGGGAGGGAATGTACACACCACACATTTGTCGTCTACAAATAAATACCTGGTCTTTAAAGAGGAACGGATTATAAACATCTATTTAAACCGAGGAATCCGGCAGGTGCAGTTCAAAAACTCCAGGGGCATTCAGCAAAGCACAGCAGAAACGGTTCTGTGTGGATTAGCATGTTCTCCTCGTGTGTGGTCTCAGTTTATATGATTAATATTCAGTGATTATATCATAAGGTTGGAGGAGAGCTGACTAGCAGCTGATATCTGCAGAGGTTCATCCACCCAACTGAGTTGTGTTTGTTTTTTGGTAAAACCTCTGGAAACTTGGTGAGTGCAGTGGGCGGTGTCAGTTGTGACCGCTGGTGATTGTGCAAATTGAGGAGTGTGTTTATTTGCACAGCGACGGCCGGGCTGCCGACCAAAAGGAGCTTCTGCGTTAAAGAAGCATTGACTGATCGCTGTATTCAAAGCGTTTGAGCTGACCGAAGTCCACTCACTGGGTCACCACTGGGTTACTCATTAACATATTTACAGATGTTTCTACAGATGATTCAGATTCATCTGATACAGTGCAACATGTAACATCGTGTCTCTCTGATTCTCAGTACTTTATAAAACTTTATTATTATTTCGGAATGAAATGTGACCTCAGAGATCACAGCTCAGATAAATAAACCACGATGCAGACGACTGTGTGATACTTTATTCAGTTTGTTTGTTTTTCCTTCCGCTCTTCATTCCAGCAGCTCCACTGATCACACAGATGGGATTTGTAGTTCTATAGTTCCATGCTGTAGTGTCTCGTTAGTTCCCTTCACACTGTCCTTTGATGATCAGGACCCCCACAGAGCAGTACTGCAAATCTCAGTACTGCAGTCACAGACACGGTGATATGCTGGACACATCCACCTTATTGCGCCACCTTGTGGATGTAGAATCAAAAACAGTAGGTCATCCTTCATCAGCGAAACAGGATGCTGCAGACAGGATGTGGATGTTTAGAGGTGAAAGCAGTACTGCCATCTGATCGACTCTCACCAGTGCGCACCACCACCTCCACTGCACTGCTGCACTGCATTCCACTGCACCGCTGCACTGGGCTTGTTCTGAACATCAGAGATCAAAGTAAAGGTGGCAGAGACACAGCACTGACCCCAAGTTGGATGTAATAAAGTGAATATTTTCTGTATTCTGTGTATAATGAAGCCATTTTGTAGATGGTGTGTGTGTGTGTGTGTGTGTGTGTGTGTGTGTGTTCCTCGTCTGGTCGTTAGTGAGTGATGGCAGTTCTAGTTGCCATGGTTCTGTGTAATGTGCTCACTGTGTTCTGTTTGTTATTGGACCGGTATTAAAACCGATCGGCTTCATGGTGCTGACAGAGGACGACGTTAGCTAAACGCTCTCCTCCTCATCAAAGCGTCTGTGTTGATTGTTTATAATTAGCATTTTCTTTGTTGGACACAGTAATCAAGCGTTGTGTTTGTTCTCCATCTACAGGCCTCTCTGGAAACCCTTCGGATTTGGAAAGGCGCCACACAGCCTTTGGGAAAAATTTCATACCGCCTAAGAAGCCCAAGACGTTCCTACAGCTGGTGTGGGAGGCCTTGCAGGATGTCACACTCATCATCCTGGAGATCGCAGCCATCATCTCACTGGGACTATCGTTTTACCACCCAAAGGGAGACGGGGGTGATGGTGAGCTCCTAATACTGCATACCTGCCCTACGCTCCATTCCTCTCTGTTTCAACACATCTAACAATAAACCATGAGGAGGAGTGACCCAATCACTCTGTTGAAGACCCTCCGCCCACCTGCACAACACTTATGTTCAGTGAACACCTTTAACATCCTCAGACGTCATGCTTCAGAATCTTAAACCTACATATTCAGATCTGCAAGTGTGACGTTTGGTGGAACGACGTCAGTGAACATGACCTTGCAGGATCCTCAGGTATCCTTCATGTAGGAACCTGCACAGTGTCTTAACACGCTCTCTGAATACTCGTGCAGGAGGGAGTCGCGCAGCACGTCAGTCACTACAGAAGAGCAGCTGCAGCAGGAACAGGGTATGAGATGACCGCTCTCACAGGAACCCTGCGAGATGAGAACCAGGAGTTTATTATACACAAACTAAATACAGCTGGCAGCACGGGGGCTTAGCGGTTAGCATGTTCACCTCTCCGCACTGGGGAGTCCCGGTTCCAATTCCGATCTGGGTGGAGTTTCCCTGTGTCCACGTGGGTTTCCTCCGGGTTCTCCGGTTTTCTCCCACAGTCCAAAAACATGGTTTCAAGGTAAATTGAATGCCCTAAATTGCCCCCTATAGTCTGTGTGTGTGAGTGGGCATGCCCAGTGATAAGATTGGCCCCCTGTTCTGGGTGCATCTGCCCAGCGCCTGAAACATTTTCCCCTTGATGGTTATGGGGAACCTCCCCTGTGACCCTGCTAGAGGATTAAGCAGAAGATAATGATGGATAGAAAATATAGTTGTTTCTGTATTTAGTCCTGTATTCAGTGATTTTTAGTTCCTAAAAATAAAAACAAGTGTTCTGTGAAATACTGAATCTGTTATTTTGATTTGTATCTGATCACAGTATGCTGCCTGTTTCCTGTCCGCCCTCCTTTAATGGTCTCATTTCTGTTCCTCAGCGTGCGGCCAGGGACAAGGTGGCGTGGAGGATGAGGGCGAGGCGCAGGCCGGCTGGATCGAGGGTGCCGCCATTTTGTTCTCGGTGATCATTGTGGTTCTGGTGACTGCATTCAATGACTGGAGCAAAGAGAAGCAGTTTCGTGGACTGCAGAGCCGCATAGAGAGGGAACAGAAGTTCACGGTCATCCGCAATAGCCAAGTGATCCAGATCCCGGTGGCTGAGATGGTGGTGGGGGATATCGCCCAGATCAAATACGGTACGCTGGTTTCAAATTCAAAAATGCACCTGCACACCACCACGTCACTGTCACCCCAGTGAATCATTCACCCCCCCCCTGTAATCGCTTCCCATTACATTGTGTAGACCCAACTTCTCAGGTTAAAATGTTTGTTGACAGCAAACTGAGGTGTAACTGATAGCAATTATGAAACCTGTTTTCTAATTTTTATGTACCTTGAATAAACAAAACCTGTTCCTCAGACAGGGTGCAGCTCTGAGAACCATCAGTAATACACCACCCGCAGGGCACTGGGCTTTCGTTTTACACCACACTGATTTGAATAGTTGATGTTACCCGGTTCTGGGTGGTGAGACTGGTACTGAGGAACAGGAGGGTATGAGTGTTGGGCGGTTCCTCCTCTGAGTGCTTGGGGACATCAGCACTGAGGTCAGAAGGTGAGGTGGGGGGCTGGAGTTTAGTAAGTAATTTATTTCTATAGCGCTCTTACAACAGAGTGTCGTCACAAAGCAGCTTTACAGAGTCCAAAGCCTAAACCCCCAAAGAGCAAGCAGAAGCAACAGTGGCAAGAAAAAACTCCCTGTACTGATGTTATTTTAGGAAGAAACCTTGGGAGGACCAAGGCTCGGTTTAGCTCTTCTGTCAAAACACACACTGAGAGAAAGTGGGTCACGTGAGGTACCACAGCCCTTTATTTCGTGCTGCTGCAGGACAGTAAGAGGTACAAATCAGATTGTGCACATGGATCCACCACAAGGTGGACATTATGTGATAAATGATTATGCAGTATAGGGATCTGTGTATAATCACCTTCATCTGGAACCCACAGGTGACCTACTGCCCACTGATGGTGTTCTGATTCAGGGCAACGATCTGAAGATTGATGAAAGCTCACTGACCGGAGAATCAGATCAGGTCAGGAAGTCTCTAGAGAAGGACCCCATGCTGCTCTCAGGTCAGTGTCTCCACTTTGTCTTCTTTTCTGAATAAACGATGGGATGCATGATGGGGAAATTTCATTTGAGCGCTTACGTGTCTCAGCACTTCCTGTATTGTTTAATTAATACACTTTGGGGAAGTTCTTGATGTGTTTATGTCTGCAAAATGCTTTAATGTGTAAATGGACTGATGGAGTGTGTACGTTCTGAAGACTGGTGCTCCCGAAGGAACTCTGGATTCATTTTGGTTCTGTTCAGGCACCCATGTGATGGAGGGATCCGGGAGAATGGTGGTGACGGCCGTCGGCCTGAACTCGCAGACTGGCATCATTTTCACTCTGCTGGGAGCCGGTGGTGACGATGAGGAGAAAAAGGTAAAGAAGGGTAAGTCAGAACCTATCTCGTTTCTTTTGTTGGTTTAAACTCCATTCAGCCAGAACAGGCAGGCCAGGCCACCTCTCCAAATATCACGAGGCAGCCTCCTCCTCCTCCTCCTCCTCCTCCTCATCATCCCCCGGAGGTAAGAACCGTTAGAGCAGCTCCTCTGTGTTTGCTCATCAGAGTCTCATTCTGCTGTGGTGTTACCTGCTCACAGTGAAGATCAGCTGGTTTACTCCACTTTAAACTAATCTTTATCTGAATCTTTAGACTTTTATCTCATTTGTTAGTTTTGCTTTCTGTTCTTTGCCGTTTCCTTCGGTCAGATTTGCATTTCTCATCCTCGAGGGGCTGAACGTGTCATTTACAAGGCAAACAGGTTGGGAAGCATGTTCTCTGATCAGAACACATAATTATGATTCTGTCTGATGAACACCCTTTGAAGTGGCAATCCCTTTCCTTGGGCACAAACACACCTTCAGCAACATGCACCAAACAAACCATGTGCTCCCATGAGCAGGTTCACATCGAGAACCCAAACGACAAACAGAATACCTTCCATCAAGGAACCCCGATGTTCCTGATGAACAGCACCAGTAGATTATTCACATCAGTGTTCATTCAGCAGACCGCTCCAGGCGTTTCTGATGTCCTGTTGGAGGTGAAACGCGGTAAAGACGTCGGTCAGGAGGACCGTTTAGAGGAGAAACGGATGCAGATTTAATTTGGATGATGTGAAGGTAATAAATCCTGCATCCTCGTCCGTCTCCTATTAAAGAACAGGTCATGTGACCTCTGATAGACATGCCTCTGTTTATTAAATGTTAATATGAAGTTTGTCGTTACAAACTGAAATTCTGGTCCTGTTGTCTGTTGGCTGTTTGTCCTGCGGCGTTGGAACACGTTGACATGGTAACGCTTCCCAGCTCTGAACAGTGCCTGGTTCTGAACTCGGCAGTCCAACGTTACAGGGTGGCGATGTGTTTCTTGAGATGACACAGTTCAGTCCGTGTATAGAGTTTATTTTTTGTGGTTGTTGTACTGTTTTTGAAACCTTGTTTTCGTTTCGATTTGTGCCTGGTTCATTTAATTTATTCCATGTTATATATCAGTCCTCCGCCCTTTCTCTCTCGTTCTGAACAGGTAAAAAACAAGGAGCCCCTGAAAATCGCAACAAAGGTAACCCTCCCCCCCCCTCCCATTCCATTCAGCGACAAGTCTTGGAGTCTCGTGTCAATCTCAGTCACTCCTTCACCAAACTCTAGCTCTCTCTCTCTCTCTCTCTCACCCACACTCACACACACACACACATGCTGTTGCTTCGATTCTCTCCTTGCTGAACCCGCGGGAGCTTATTCCCGTTTTGCTTTACCTGTAAAAGAGTGCAACTCTGATCTGCTGTAACTGAGCTGACCATCTTCACACGGTCCCACCTGAATCTGAGCATCCAACATTTCAAAGCAGCACTAAACTCAACCTCGTTTTATTTAAAGCAGAGCTGCCAGTGCCATCCAGCCTCCTATCATTCAGCTCTTTGTTTTCATTTGTATTCATTATCATTTATTAAGTGTTTTTTATCACCTCATTAAAGTATCTCTGGAGAACCTGTCAAATAAAGCCAGAGTAACAGCAGCAAATTATCAACTCAATTTAAACATTTTGTAAATGTGTTACTGAAACAAACATCATGGAGGGATGTGAACGACGGCGTGGCCTTTACAGCTGTTCAAAAACAAAAGGCTGTTTAGTTCAGAGATGCAGCAACACTGACACGGGGAACAGTGAACACACTGAGGAGTTCACACACGGCCTTTTTTTAACACGTCCCACCCTTCAGCTTCTCTTCGTCCTAAAATGAGACCCCCTCTGTGGTGTCAGGATGAATCTGGTGGCGGAGGGAACCTGATTGTTTCCCAGCAGAACGTCGGTCCTCTTTAGATTTCTGTGGAATATTAGAAAGCAAAACTATAATGAGGGCTCTCATCAGATGATCCCTGATCCTGTGACAGTGAATAAACAGACCACTGCACAGTGGAACCTGATACCAGGTTTGCTTTTGAAGAGCGTAGAAGATCTTAGATTATCAAAAGGATCAGACTTGGTTTTGATGTCTAAGTAGATTGTAACTCTGCTGCTTTGAGCTTCAGCACGAAAGGATTTCCCCAAAGCCGAAGAAAAGTCTTTAAAAAAAGGCACACAGTTCTTCAAAATACCACCATGTGATGTAGAAAGTTCCTGCACTGGATCAAGGGGCCCCTCAGGAACCGTGCGCCCCTCAGGAACCGTGCTGGATGGCAGAACAAATCTGAATCAGAACAGTTCTGTGATGATGTTCATGCTTCATTTTCATTTAATTCTGTTCAGATCTTTAATGTGTAGATCATCACTCCAGTTAAAGGCTAAGCGCCGCCTAATGGCCCACTCTGAAGATTTCACATTGTGAATGTAAAATTTTAAAAACATATTTATTTTACTTCAACATCAACAAGTTTGAGAAAATTGATGGGAAAAGCCCACGGTCGACTCAAATTCCAGAAAGTTACCGCGTGTCGTCACTGCCATGAATGGGGATGACAGAGTTGGACTGTGAACACCTCTTAAACTCCTCTCGTTAACTTCTTTACATGTCTATATTGTTGGAAAGGCACGCGGTTACGATGGCTTTTATATGTGCGGCCTTCGTATGGCGCAGGAAGAGAGAAAGCCATGGGACAGGAGCGGGACTTTTGGTGAGTTCCATCGGCGAACGGCGGCAGATTCAGTGTTAATACTGTCTGTAATAAAGCTCGTTCCTATCCCAGCCGTTGTGAGTCTAGTTTCCCCATCCCGTAGTTGTGTTAGTCGTCTGAAACTTACATTTTGTAAGAAACGAAAATCTAACCATCGATAATCACAAGTTAGGAACTAATGCTGTATTTATGTATTTTACTATTTTATATTAGCTGCTGCTTAGACTTTAAATGTAGATGGTGATGGTGATCGTTCCATAATGAGGGGTTCCTAAGTGAGTCTCTGAAATCAGCAGTAATAATAATCTGAAGGTTTGGGTTTTTGGAAGTGGGATTGAGTTTAAGATGAACGAAGGTTATGGGGTTCTCACCTCACTACGAGTTGGGTCTGTTCTCCATGTTTCCGTCTGGGTTTCCCCTCTGATCGTCTGAGATACCTGATCTCCCTGTGACCATATCATTCAAACCCGTTCCTGATGGGAAACCGGCCAGTGAGCCGTCCAGACGTTCCTGCAATCCAGTGATAATTTGGTGTTTTTGCTCGGTGCTGGGTTCATGTAAACCTCGAGGATCCTGACCCCGGTTTGTGTGATTCATGGAATTAATGGATGGTGGGCATGTGAACGAAGCTCAGGCCAGCAGAGTGGGAGTTGCGCTCTTTGCCAAATCGGTGGGCTGTGAATCGTCGCTGTTTTTCTTTCATCTATTTCTTAGTTCTTCGTTTGTCTTTCACTGTTGCCTTCTTCCAGGATGTGCTCAGGAACCCATGCTATCTTGTACACCGTTCCACAGTCAGTGTGTGATTATTCCTCCTACTTTTTCTCCTCACTAGTTTAATACAACAATAATCAAACAACCTTCCTCTTCGGGCTCCTCTTTGTGGTGATCGTATTCCTGGTGGTGTTTTTGTCGTTGTTATTATTTGTTTCTGTATTTCTGTCTGGGTTTTGGAGTTTGTCGAGTCTGTCCACACTCACTCGCACCTCTCTGTCATGTGTGCTGTCAGTCTGTCAGTCTCAGCATTCAGGATGCCTTGTGTTTCTTTAAGTGCCTTGTTTTACTCAGTGCCTCATTAATTTCCACACTGTCCTTCCTTTAGTGTAAATGGTGTTTCCTTTACGACGGCCTGAGTTAGAAACCGGCTTTTATGGCAGAGAGGCTGGGAAACTGTGGGGTGGGATCAATGTTTGAGTGAAGCAAAAAGCCTTTATTGCATCTTAAATCTCATTAGGGTTCTATTTTAGTCAGACATCCAGTAATGCAATAGTTCTGTCTGAGCAATAACTGAATTATGAAACTCTGTCTCTGAGATGGAGTGATAATCCAAGCTGTCATAGAGGTTCCATCCTGAGCACTTCAGCTTTTTAAAGGACTCTGTCCTGTAAATCTAACACTTTGGATTAAGAAGTCAGTCAGCAGTGGGAGTGTAGCTTCAGTCACCTGAAACGAACCGCATCACATTAAATAATTACCCCGTCATGCCAACCCCCCCCCCCCCCCCTCCTTATCGTGTGATATCTGACTGATATGAGCAGGTAGATGTGGGGAACCTCGCGGGACTTAATCCTGAGGTTCTTTATGTTACTGTATATAATCAGAATGTTGTTTGAAATGATTTGGTTCCATTCGTTTGATTAACCCTCTGCAGTAAGTTCATCCCATTGAGATTTACTAATGTCAGTAAAGTTCTACACAAATGCTTTCTGGCTGTTTTCACTTTAATCTACACTTCCAGCTAACACTGAACTGGTCACTCTGTCCTCCTTTCTGCCCTCTCCCCCCCCCCCCCCTTTCATTTCCACATGCTTTTCCCTCACTCCTCTTCTGTCTTCAGCTAAGACCCAGGATGGTGTTGCACTTGAGATACAACCCTTGAAAGGTGAGGAGGAGAAAGAGGAAAAGGAGGAGAAGGAGATCAAGAAGGTCAACGTGACCAAGAAGGAAAAGTCTGTACTGCAGGGCAAGCTGACCAGACTGGCGGTGCAGATTGGAAAAGCAGGTTGGTTCCCATTAGCTCTAAAGGTTCTGAGATCCAGATGAACAGAGTGATTATTGAAATGGGAGCGTAACCAAATGTAAAGTCCTACAGGGAACTCCGTCACCTCCAGATATACCTTAAATAGTATAGTATTGTAAATACGGTGAGGTGGTGGGTGGGGCGGGTGAACTGTAGAGTGGGTGTGGAAGCTAGTTTATTAAGCTAAACCTGCAGGGGGAGTGGCTGTTGTGAAACCCCTGTGATCTTGTTCCAGGTCTCCTCATGTCCGCACTGGTGGTCATCATCCTCATCCTGTACTTTGTGATTGACACGTTTGCAGTGCAGCAGCGGGAGTGGACGGCCGAGTGCACGCCCATATACATTCAGTTCTTCGTTAAGTTCTTCATCATAGGTGTAACCGTGCTGGTGGTGGCGGTTCCTGAGGGACTGCCGTTAGCGGTGACCATCTCACTGGCCTACTCTGTAAAGGTGAGTCTGTAATGAATAAGGTTCTCCTTCCATTCTTTAATCTACATGCACAACATGAGAACACTGAGAAACTGAGAACCTGCCTCATGGTGGCACCAGCACAGAGCATAACATCTGCAGATTTATATTAATGTGCAGCATCAGAACGGAGAACGTTTCGATGCAGGAAACAACCTGAACAGTGTTTATATACGAAAAGCATCCGGACATCATTAATGGGGTAGGGGTCAGGGCTCTGTGTTGGTCAGTCTGATGACTGAGAGACCCATCTGAAGGTCTTGCTTAAGGAACCTGCTGCCCGGGTCCATCTCACACTTCAAACTCCGCTCTCTCAACAGAAAATGATGAAGGACAACAATCTGGTCAGACACCTAGACGCCTGTGAGACCATGGGCAATGCCACGGCCATCTGCTCCGACAAAACGGGCACCCTCACCATGAACCGCATGACTGTGGTACAGGCCTACATCGGTGAAAAGCACTACAAGAAGGTCCCGGAGCCCGAGAAAATCCAGCCTGAGACGTTGGAGCTCATAGTCAACAGCATCTCCATAAACTCAGCCTACACTACCAAGATCCTGGTGAGAAAGTTGTAAACGACGTAAATACAGCAAAAGTTACGGTTCTAATTAGTGATTATTATCGAATGGTTAGATTTATTATAATCATCAAAAAAGTGGACAGAGTTTATCTCTGTTATGTCCAGACGACTTACACAACCACAGGATGTGGAAAGCGTGGACAACGGCTGGGACAGGACCGGCCTTCATTACACCTTCAGTTTGCAATTTGCTTAAACACGTCAATTTTTAATGTAATTTAAATATGTTTTTTAATTTTAGATTTTAGAACCAAAAATAATGTGAAACATTCAGGGTGGTCCATTAGGTGGCGCTTGACCTTTGATGTTAGCATTTTATATTGTGTTTTGTTAGGATCAGACAGATTTAAAAATGTTTGAAGAACCCTTGAGTGCGTGCTTTGCGGGTTAACCTTTGGAATCTCCAGGATGTAAAGTATTTTTCCTTCATGTTCAATGTTTTAACGGGAGGGAGATGTTTTGTCCTTCAGTTAATCGCTGTCCAAAGTCTCAGGAATTAGCCCTTGCACTAGCACTTCATTAGAATGCGTACCGTAACGTTTCACGCCGACGTCTGTCTAACCCCCGTGTTGGAATCTGTCCAGCCCCCGGAGCACGAGGGTGGTCTGCCAAGACACGTGGGTAACAAGACCGAATGTGCCCTGCTGGGACTGGTCCTGGAACTAAAGAGAGACTACCAGCCCGTACGAGATGAGGTTCCTGAGGAGAAACTTTACAAGGTTTACACTTTTAACTCGTCACGCAAGAGCATGAGCACCGTCCTGAAGAATGCAGATGGATCAGGGTTCCGCATGTACAGCAAGGGAGCCTCCGAGATCATCCTGCGCAAGTACGCCCTCTTCCTCCTCCTCTTCTTCAGTCCTCCTTGGTCCGAATGGGCTGAACCTGAACCCTTAACCCCTTCATTTCCACTGCTCTCTGTTTAGTAACAGCCTTTGCTAGTCTTCAGTTCCTGGGTTTTCATTGTGATGCCTTCTCTGTCCCGTGCCAGGTGTTCCCACATTCTGGATCCTACAGGCAAGCCACGCCCCTTCAAGCCCAAGGACCAAGATGACATGGTAAAAAAAACGATTGAACCCATGGCTTGTGATGGCCTGAGGACCATCTGTGTAGCCATGAGAGACTTTCAGGGGGAGGAGCCCAACTGGGAACAGGAGGCTGACATCCTTACTGACCTGACCTGCATCTGTGTGGTGGGCATCGAAGATCCAGTCCGGCCCGAGGTGACCGCAATTACACTCACAGCAGAACCTTCATACTGTACCGAGACCTGCATTAGAACCTCGCCGCTGCTGGGCTTCTGTCCATCATGTGTTTAAAATAGAGCTGATCTGAGGTCAGATTTATTATTGTTGTAATAAAACTATTTGATTTATATATCCTGATCTATAGAACCCTTCCCCCAGCTCCAGTGCAGAGCAGTGAACAACAGGATCTGAGCTGCCTGTGATTGAACTTTAATGAACATCTTCACAGTGGAGCCACAGGTGGAGGTTTAATAAGGAAACCCTGTAGAGCTCATCCTGATCGCAGGCATCGCTCCTCCATCAGAGGACTGAGATACACCACTGAGCACACTCTTCATTTTACCAACTGTCTCTAATGAAGAGGTTTCTGTGGACCGTGGTCTGTGACCTTTATGTGTCCCTACATTTACATTTAGTCATTCAGCAGACGCTGAGCATCCAAAGCCACTTACAAGTAAGAGAACGGAGTTGTTCCTCATACTCAGAGTGTACACCGTGTAAAAGTAGAGATCTCTTTGTGGCTCAGTGCGTCTGTACACACAGGAGTCTGAATGAAGTGATGAAGGGCTTCAAAATACAGCGCCTTAGGAATCCGTTATACAGAGTCCCTCTATTCTATCCGGTTAAAGTTAATCAAACGACGTATGGAATGCTCTCACTGTGAACCTGCACGGGGAGGACATGTTCTTAAATTTCTAATGTCTCTAAAAAATCAGAACACAGGATGTAATGAGGGTCTGTGGAACCTGGACATTTAACTCGACCATGTGAAAGAGATGGGGGGGGGGGTGGACTGTGACTGGTGGGTTCAGTAGATGGTAGGGTGGTTCAGACATGGCACTGTGTACATACACTGCAAGCTTTTAAATTCCTCTATAAATAAATGAGGGTGTTGGTTCTAATGAGGGCTGAGGGATGATGCATCAGAAGAGTGAGTGTAGATAATTACAGAGGACTACACACACACACCACACACACACACTTACACACACACACACACACACTACTTCTTGCGTTCCTCGTGTGTTGAATGGCGTCAACAGGCTCTTTGTGACACACAGAGACGGACTAAAATACCTTGACCACCCACTGTTACACAAACAACACTCCGGCCATCCAGTTACCGACTGATCTGAGACCTGTCAATCATCATGTCGGCATCCTGACTAAATGAACCTTTTTGGATGTGTTGGTTCCTCTTGGTTCCTCTGTGTGCTCCAGCTCTGTTTACATGTTTGATTAAATCCTTTCAGGTTCCTGATGCTATTGCGAAATGCCAGAGAGCCGGCATCACTGTGCGTATGGTGACGGGTGACAACATCAACACCGCAAGAGCCATCGCTACAAAATGTGGCATCCTGCAGCCTGGAGAAGACTTTCTGTGTCTGGAGGGCAAAGAGTTCAACCAACTAATCCGCAATGACAAAGGAGAGGTACGAAGCACGACCAGGGTTAAGTGTGTGTGTGTGTGTGTGTGTGTGTGTGTGTCACTGATGCTGAACCTCATGCTCACATGGAGGTGTCAACCTTGGCCTCATGTCTGCTCAACCAGCAAATCTGTGGGTTAAGCTGCTGCTTGGTGGTCAGATTTCAGGGGTTTGGTCTTATAGATGATATGGGTATGAGGTGAGAAGTCGGTCAGACTGTACATCCTGTGGTACGGTGATAACACCATTAAAGGGTTAAGTATAAATGTAAAGAAAGCAGCATTAATAAACGAGGTGTTGCTTTAGCATCCACAGAAACGTCCAACAGGCTCCACTGTCTGTACAGGAACAGATCTCTGTGTGAGTGTGTACTCCACCCTTCTCCATCCCATCTGTTACACACTCAGTCTGCTCCTGGCATCAGAGGAGACTTCATCACTCACTGGCTGTTGCCTCTGCCACTCATACAGCACATAACAGTGTCGGCCACGAAATGACCGAACCCTCCACCGCCTGCTTACAGCAGCGTCGGGCCGTAGCTGAACTAAAACCACGACCGGCACTCGTTTGCTTTTGTCTGATGTTAGAACAAGATACTGTAAATGCATTTCATGAACAATATGAGTGTGTCCATTAAATAATACATGACAGGGTGCTTATAAATATATGGTTATTGTGTTTATACATTAAAACATGAGAGGAATAAAGATTTAAACATTCTGCAACCTCAGTGAAACAAACTCGGACGACGCATGAGAGAAACGGATTAGAATTGTTTAATGTTTAATTCAGTTGTGTTTATATAAAACCCCTCAGATGACTCGTGATGAACATGTGATGAGGGTTTCTGATCGTTTAAAAGGCGGTATCCCTTTGTCCTGCAGGTGGAGCAAGAACGTCTTGACAAGGTCTGGCCAAAACTGCGTGTCCTGGCTCGTTCCTCTCCGACGGATAAACACACCCTCGTGAAAGGTAAAGGATAAAAGCAGTGATCTGATTGGTTCTGTGTTTCACTAATTACAGAAGTTGTTATTCAGCTGGAAGGTGGAGGATGACGTGACGGGGGGTTGTTTTTTTTAGGCATCATCGACAGCACGCGGGAGGAGACGCGCCAGGTGGTGGCAGTGACCGGGGATGGAACCAATGACGGGCCGGCTCTGAAAAAGGCTGATGTCGGCTTCGCTATGGTAACGGAGATCAATATGAGAGGGTTCTGGTTGCGGATGTTCCTGTGGTGCTCATCAGAGTTCTGATTACAAATACATTTATATATACATTGTACCTGATGTCAGTGATGTCCTGAGTATCATGTGACTCTGATGCTGTAATGTACCGTTCACTGATCTGTGCAAACTCATCAGCTTCATCATCAGCTTCATCATGGCTGCCTCTGTCCTACAGGGGATTGCTGGGACAGACGTGGCCAAGGAGGCATCAGACATCATTCTGACCGACGACAACTTTACCAGCATCGTGAAGGCCGTCATGTGGGGCCGCAATGTTTACGACAGCATCTCCAAGTTCCTTCAGTTCCAGCTGACCGTTAACGTGGTGGCCGTTATCGTCGCCTTCACTGGAGCCTGCATCACACAGGTGGAGCATCTGCACTCGCATTAAAGTGTTCTCAAATGTAGCAGCACTAATCCTGTGTGTCCGTGTGTGTGTCTGTGGGGGTGTGTGTTGGCGCGTGTGTGCAGGACTCTCCGCTGAAAGCAGTGCAGATGCTCTGGGTTAATTTGATCATGGATACGTTGGCGTCTCTGGCGCTGGCGACTGAACCGCCCACCGAATCTCTGTTGCTGCGTAGACCTTACGGCCGAGACAAGCCCCTCATCTCCAGGACCATGATGAAGAACATCCTTGGGCATGCCGTCTACCAGCTGGTGGTCACCTTCACCTTGCTGTTTGTTGGTAAGGCATCGTGAAAAACGAGTTTTGTGGCACGGTGGCTTAGTGGTTAGCATCTCTCAGCCCTGGGGATTCCCGCTTTGAATCCCAATCTGGGTGGAATTTCTATGTTCTTCCCTTTTCTGTGGAGGTTTTTCTCGGTTGTCCCCATATTCTGTGTGTCCCAAACCCGGTGGAGGATGAGGGTCGCGTCAGGAAGGGTGTCCAGCGTAAAACACTCGGTCAAGTCTAATATGTGAGTTCATCGCTGTGGTGACCCCTCAATTATAAAGTGTAAAACGCCAAAAGCAGAAGTAAAGCCTAGTTAGTACTACTGATGTACAACGGGGGTGGGGGGGTGCCTCACAGACCGTATTGGTGGTGGTTCTGCTGCTAAGCTGCTGACTGTGGGGTTGAGTTCCTCCTGAACAGAACTTCACTGAGACATTTATTTAATTTGTTTTTTAAAAAAATGTGTAATGCAGTTGGCAGAGGATGAAACAGCCGGCGCTGCCAGTGTTCACACTGTGTGCGCACTCTGCTGAGGGGTGGATCACACTCTCAGAAAGGTGTCTGAGCATCCAGCCTCTGAGATCAATGACTTAATGGCAGTGATGAAGCTGCTTCACACAGAAACTGGGAACTAAAGGCGTAAAGAACTTCTTACACAAACACGTCCACGAGCGCTGCAAGGACGCCAGCGTTCTGAAATCCACACACACTCACCGGTCACTTTATTACATACACCTCACTGTTCCTGTCTCTGATGAACAGAACCCCCACAGAGAAGGTGTTTTTCGGGTGCTGGACGATTCCCAGTACTGCAGTTACACTGACGTGGTCACCTGGTTGATGATTGGATCTTAATGAAGCTGATGGTTTTCTTGTTTTTTTTTGAAGGAGAGACCTTCTTTAACATTGACAGTGGACGCAAAGCCCCTCTCCATGCACCCCCCTCCCAACACTACACCATCATCTTCAATGTCTTTGTCATGATGCAGCTCTTTAATGAGATTAACGCTCGCAAGATCCACGGCGAGAGGAACGTGTTTGAGGGAATTTACCGCAATCTCATCTTCTGCGCTGTGGTGATTGGAACCTTCATCCTGCAGGTATGATGGCTTTTGAAAGCCCTGTCTCCAACACACACACACACACACTCACACAGGGTATGTGGTACCCACTGAGTCTTGGATGATGTTTTTAATCATTAGGGGTTCATGTAGGATTTTTTGGGGTAAAATGTGTTGTAAGTCCTACAGACACTAAACTTACAGGGTAGGTGCAGCTGGTGTACTCTGATATCAAAACTCACAGCGATTGGCCTGTAATTGGCACTTTAGTGCCACAAAATGCATTTAAGGCTTCGAACATCTAACCAAACTTTTTCCCAGACTCCAAACAAACAGCTTTGCGTTCTACAGCCATGAGCTGCGAACACTTCGACTTTTGCAAACTAGTCATTTTTTTTAGTCTACTCCCAGGTGTTTGGTGTCAAAGGATTCAGCAGAGCGTGCTCTTCAATAATGATCACAAAAAAGTGCACACAGGTTTGCCATCAATCCCAGAGGAGGCTGATCAGGTTAGGTGCTCTTGTGCCTATAGGGGATGCTATAATGGCTACATTTAAAGTGATTCATTTTGCCTACAGTGCTTACACACAGAGGAATTTGTCCTCCACATGTAACCTGTCCGTGCAGTGAAACACACACAAATACACACACTGGTGAAGTGAGCACACGTGCCCGGAGCGGTGGGCAGCCTTTTA
>JAOUQT010139554.1:0-18824 GCA_025769995.1 Xyliphius kryptos | reverse complement strand
AATATATACAGTATATTGTACTAGTCAAAAGTTTGTACACCTCCTTTTTTGCTCCAGTTATTGTTGATTTAATCAGTAATGTTCTCTAATGGTCAGGACCCCAATAGTACCACCACTGAGCAGATATTATTCGCTTGATGCATTATTCTCATTGCAGCTGTGTCACTGAGGGGATTAACTGAATCCACAGCAGCACCGCTGCTCTGAAGCCCCCTCACCACATTATCTTGACCAACAGAGAACAAAAAAAGAGAAAAATAAGAAAACAGATGTACTACAGTCTGTAACTGTTAAACTACAAAGTCCATCTGTATGATATGTGGAGAAAAAAAGAGTAGACAATGGGGCAAGAAGGAGGTGTGTCCAAACCACGGGCTGCTACTTTGTTTATATACATATATTATATAATGTTCTACATTTCTTTGACGGTCATAAGAACTCTTTATTCTTTTCTGTACAGGCCATTCAAAAAGAACTTTTAGAATTATGTAAAATGGATCATTCTGTGTATGACTGCTGTGTAGTGATAATCCTGTCACATGGCACTGAGGTGAGCATTACAATTTTACAGTGATATAAAAGGTATCATGATGTTTTTAATTGAAACAGACACCAATATTTTCCAAATATTTTAACGTAGGATTTATTTACTACTATAAGCATGTGCATGAATTCAGGGACAAAATGAAACATTAAAAGGCAGATTGCGTTTTATTAAATTTTTTAAACCCGTTTGAAACAGATTAACATTTTTTTCCACGACCGCAGGACATGCCTTTTGACATGGCTGTTTAACAAATGTAAATTTCACTTTCACTGCATCAGTTTGGGTAAAGTGAATTGTTGCCAGCTAAAACATAATCACCTATGAAAAGGTTCTTACTTATTTGCTTAGTTAAACCAGGTAAGAACTTTTTTGGCTGGGTAGGGTACATCATACTATGATTAAAATAATTATTATTATTCATTCATTAATTTTCCACTTAATCCTGTAATAGGGTCGTGATGGGGTTCCCCATGCCCATTCAGTGAAGAATGTCTTGGGTGCTTGTCAGATACATCCAAGACCAGGAGCCAATCGATCACTGGGCACACACACACACACACACACACACTATATGGGGCAATATAGAGCTTTCAATTTACCTTGTTCATTTTTTGGACTGTGGAAGGAAACTGGAGAGCCCAGACACGGGACGAACATGTAAACTCGGGATTTGAAGTGGGAATTCCCAGCGCTGAGAGGCAAACATGCCAACCACTAAGCCACCGTGCCGCTCTTCATTTAAATATTATTATTATTATTATTAATATTATTATATTTAGGGTGGCTTAGTGTTTAGCATGTCTGCCTGTCATCGCTAGAGATCTAGGTTCAAATCCCAATTTGGTAGGCGTTTCAATGTTTTCCTCGTGTCCAAGTGGGTTTTCTGCTCAAAAAAGTTTCAGACCCCTTTAAATTTTCATGAATTTTCTAATTCACTCTTTGTTTCTTTGCAGCCATTCACCAAAATCAAAAGTGTTCATTTTATTTCTCATTTATGTATACTTGGCACCCATCTTGAGAACGAAAACCAGAAATCTAGACCTTTTTGCAAATTTATTAAAAAAGAAAACCTGAAATATCACATGGTCATAAGTTTTCATACTCTATGCTCTCAGTGTTGCGTACAAGCACCATTTTGAGCCACTATAGCCATGATTCTTTTTAGGAATTATGCAAGAATTAAGTTTTTCTCACCTGGTTTTGAGGATCATCTGCCATTCCTTTTTGTAGATCCTCTCCAGTTCTGTCAGGTTGAATGGTGTTATTTTAGCTATGTGCTTAGGGTCATTGTCTTGTTGGAAGGTGAGCCTTTTACTCAGTCTAAGGTCCTGAGCACTCTGGAAGAGATTTTCCTTCAGGATATCTCTGTGCCGCATTCATCTTTCCTTCAATTGCAACCAGTCGTCAGTTGAAAAACATCCCCATAGTCTGATGCTACCACCACATTGGTTCACTGTTGGGATTGTATTGGGCAGCGGCTGTTTACCGCTTAGTATTGATGCCAAAATTTTATTATAGCCTAGGCCAGGGGTGTCCAAACTTTTTTACAAAGAGGGCCAAAATTGATAAAGTGAAAATACCCGGGGGGTCAATCGTTTCTTCTGACATTTTTTACCACAAGAGTTGAAATATGAAAATACACACTGTTAAAACAATATTCATTATCATAATTACCTTTATTGTTTGAAATGGCAATGTAACCACATACAAGCCACTCCAATGTCACACCAATAACATGTAAAACGTTTTATGATTTATTTATTCTGACAGAGCTAGCGGACCATACAAAAACACATTATAAGTCTAAACTGACGCGGGCCATTCGGAATCTGACCAAAGGCCATGAATTGTCTGTGCCCCGAACATCTTTACGCAGAGCAACAATCCTGAATTCTTTTTCAGATCCTCAGAGAGTTCTTTGCCACGGGGTGCCATGTTGATCTTTCAGTGACTAAAATGGGAAATTGTGAGGGTGATCTGCTCCCCAAATCTATGAGGGTGATCTTACCAAATCTGCTCCCCCTTCACACCCGAGACCTAGCAACACTTATAAGTCACATGACACTGGGGACTAAAAATGGCTTATTTTTTGGTCATTTTCAGTTAGTGGTGTACTCGCTTTTGTTGCCAGCGATTTAGACATTAATCGCTGTTGCGAGTCCTTTTGAGGGCACAGCAACTTTACATTGTTATGCAAGCTGTACACTGACTACTTGACATCGTTTTAAAGTATAATGTCTTTATTGTTGACCCTTGAAAAGATATAATAAAATATTTTTAAAACTCTTAGGGATATACTCACTTTTGTGAGACAATGTATGTGCAGAATAGTGGCACGAACACAAAGTACATAACCCAACCTAAGGAGGCGGTACACAAACAGCTATGACTATTTATAAGCACAATTCGAAACTATAGCAACCCAATATTTAAAAGAATTAAGAAATTAAAGTCCATCTCATATCTTTATTTTCCATTTTATCCTCCACTAGGGTCTTGCCCCCATGCCCATCCAGAGAACATTTTGTGTGCTGGGCAGATACAGCCAGGAGAGGGCACCAATTTATTGCTGGGAACTCACTCACACACTCACACAAACACGCACTATGAAGGGACAATTTAAAGGATTTCCCTTGAATTCACGTTTTGGACTGTGGAAAGAAACCAGAGAAAATCGATGCAGACACGGGGAGAACTTGGAAACTCCATCCAGATTAGGATTCAAACCCGAATCTCCAACACTGAAAGGCAAACGTGCTAGTCACTACCACTGTGGTTGCAAGTACATATAACAAT
Source organism: Xyliphius kryptos (assembly GCA_025769995.1). Taxonomy (NCBI): domain Eukaryota; kingdom Metazoa; phylum Chordata; class Actinopteri; order Siluriformes; family Aspredinidae; genus Xyliphius; species Xyliphius kryptos. Next base: position 15,481 of record JAOUQT010139554.1, on the reverse strand, counting down.
AAAACCGAAACTACTGGAAACAAGAAGTACAGGAGAGTGAAAGAGCGGAAACAGGTGTTGTGTGTAAAAAGGCATCATACACAAAGCCGTGACGAAGCATGACATACAGAATGTAAAATGCAGAATAGCACAGAGCAAAAGGAGATCATGAACTCATGAAAGCATGAAAAGAGGAAAACTAGATTTGCATGGAGGAAGCTGGTGCAGCCGGAAGACGCTCGAGAAATGTCCGAGAGCTAAATAAAGTACTCCTCGAAGATCAAAACATGTAAACTGAAACACGTAGACTTGCATAATGAACAGGAACAAAGAAGAAACACATATACAGAGCAGATAGGTGATAAATAGGAACATAATGAACCATGTTATACAAACAAGAGTCACACTTAAAACACTTTTAAAAATAAAGGGGAAGGGAGATTGCGGTCGTAGGCTTGTGGTTAAGAAACCAGCCTGTATGTATTTGTGACCTACAGAGTCCCTGGTTTAATTACCAGTCCCACCACTCATTAAAGCTAACGTGCCCTTGGGCAAATTACCGGGCGCCAAGGTGTAAAAAAATATGTATATATTTTCTGAAATTCTTAATGCTCAGGAACCGCATTCTCGAACACATTGCAGCGAAACACTTATGATGTATATGATGACTTGATAATTTGGCTTAGTGTTAGCACGTTCGACTCTCAGCGCTGGGGCTTCCCGGTTCAAATCCCTATCTGGGTGGAGTTTCCATGTTCTCCCTGTGTCTGCGTCGGTTTCCTCCGGGTTCTCCGGTTTCCTCCCAGAGTCCAAAAATGTATTCCAGATACATTGAATACTCTAAATGGCCCTGTATAGTGTGTGTTTGTGTGTGTGGATGTGTGAGTGAGTATGTGCCCAGCGATAGATTGGCGCCCTGTCCTGGGTGTATCTGCCCAACACCCAAGATGTTCTCCCCTGGATGGGCATGGGGAACCCCACCGTGACCCTAGTACAGAATTAAGCGAAAGATGATGGATGGATCTTATTGAGCATATTTATATTTAATTTTGTCCTCTTTAAAAATTTATAACTTAAATAATGTCCTGGTTGTTGTTTCTTATAATCAGGCAAGTCACAATCGATTTCCTGGAGCAGTTTATGGTGTGGATGGTGCTGAACTCCCTGTACAATCAATCACCAACTACCTTACTGGTCAGAACTGCTCCTCCTTGCAGGGCAAGCCCAAAGTTTTTTTCATCCAGGCCTGTGGAGGAGGTAAGCAGAGAAAACCTTTAATGTGACGTTTACTGTTTACTATGATGTAAACCAATCAGATTTATCTAGTTCACAAGAAAAGCTGTTGATGCTCATTTTTTATTTAAAAAGGCTACAAAACCATTTCTAAAGAGTTTGAGTCTACCAATTCAGTTAGATCATTATAATCTCCTTAGGAATGGCTGACCAAGATCATACCAAAAGCAAGGCCCTTCTCACACTGCTTAATGTCACTGTGGATGAGTTTAACATTAGGTGAACATTTAACAACAAAGATGTGCATGACATGGTTGCAATGTAGAAGCCACTGCTCTCTAAAAAATAACATTGCCTCCCATTTGTTAAATATCACATGGATGAGCCAAAAGGTTGTTTTGTATGAGTTAATAAAAATTGCTTTATATGAGAAACTGAAAGGCACTGCATTTTAGCATTAAATAGCATATCTTATCTGTAAAACATGTATTTTGATGTTTTGTTGCATCTGGATCAGGCGTAGTTGCTGGCAGAAAAAAAATCTAAATTATACCTGCAAATTCTAAACGTATTTGTGTGTATTTGTATGATCTGTTTGTGGATTGTCGAAGTCCAAACTTTTTAAAGAAGGTCCTATAAGATAAATATACAGTACAGGCCAAAGGTTTTGCCACACCCTCTTCTTCTATTTATATCGTAGATTCTCACTGAAGGCATCAAAACTATGAATGAACACATAAGGAGTTATGTTCTAAACAAAAAAAGATGAAATAACTGAAAACATGTTTTATATTGTAGTATCTTCAAAATAGCTACCCTTTGCTCTGATTACTGCTTTGCACACTCTTGGGATTCTCTCAATGAACTTTAAGAGGTAGTCACCTGAAATGTTTTTATGTGTGCCTATAAGTATAATTTGTATTATACTTATTTATATTTTATATATAATTCTTTATTAGTATATTTAATTAGAATGCCAACTGTCTGTTCCATTTGCACAACAGTGAATTTCACAAGTGAAATTGATTCACAATTAGTGTTGCTGCCTAACTGGACAGGTTAATTTCACAGAAGTGTAGTTGACTTGGAGTTACAAACTGTTTAAGCAGGCTTCTGGGGATGACTGGCATAAAACTCAGCAATGAGATTAGGATCCAAAATGTCAGTACCTGTGACCCAGCTCCTTTCCTCAGGTCCAAAACCCTCCCAATCTACCAAATACTGAATCGACGTGCCCCGACGACAGGAGTCAAACAATGAAGACACCGAATAGATGTTCAGTAAAGGTGATGACTGGGTAACAGTTAGATCTTGCAAATTGGAGTCTAAGGGTCCTGGCACAAACGGCTTTAATAGTGAGGTGTGGAACACAAGATGAACCCGATACCTGGGGGGACAGTTGTAACCGGTTGGATACCACCCTCTTGAGAACCTAGAAAGGACCCAAATAGCATGGGAGTAGTTCTCACGAACGCAAACAGCAGCGAAGGCCTTGGGTACTCTGTCCCCTGGAGCATATGTGAGAGCAATGCGTCTGTGACGGTCAGCAAAGCGCTTATTCCATTGCAACACCCTTTGAATGCGTTGATGGACCTGACCACAAACCTCCTCACTCCACTTGAACCAATCGTCCACTACAGGTGAATTGGAAGGTTCTGGATCCCAAAGCACAAAAGGTGGCTGATACCCCAGAACACACTGAAATTGAGACAACCCTTTGGTTGAGTGGCACAATGAGTTTTGTGCAATTTCCGCCCAGAGCAGAAAGCGCGCCCAATCAGAGGCATTACCCATAACAAAGATGCAAAAGAACATTCACAATTCTTGGTGGGCTTTCTCACACTGGCCATTACTATCCGGATGATGGCCCAAAGTCAAACGAGAGCAGCCAGTGGAATAAAACGAAACGCACGCGAGAAGCGATCCAAGAGGGTAACCACAGTGTTAAAACTCTCAGACCTGGGCAAGTTAGAAACAAAATCAATGGCCACATGAGACAATTGGCGACTAGGAACTGATAGAGACTGAAGCTTCCCTGCGGGCAACTGCTTATGTGTTTTACATGCCGCATAGACGGCACACGAACTAACAAACTTTTGAACGTCTCTATTGAGGCTTTCCCACCAGTATTTACGACGCAGTAAATGAACTGTGCGGGCTACCCCAGGGTGGCCCGAGCATAAAGAGGAGTGGGACCATGCAATAAGTCGAGCCCGTAACTCAATTGGCACAAAAACCATGCCAGGGGGACAGGCTTGAGGTGAGAAACGCCCCCAAAGAGATCGATCAATCTCCCTGTCGAACTCCCACTACAAAAACTTGACAAAACAACTCCTGGGGAGAATAGGGGAAGCATATGAGGGGTCTCTTTCACTCTCAGACTGTGAACGAGAAAGCGCATTAGCTCATCGATTCATCCTCCCCAGTAGGTAAGAGATGGTGAAATTTAAATTATTAAAAAATAATGACCACCTAGATTGGCACACATTCATTTGTAGTGTTGTTCCTGTGACACTAGTGTAGAAAGGGCTGCTCTCTTGATCTGGGCTTCATAATAAGAGTCTAGCAGAGCACAAAACAGAAATGCGGCCAAAGAAGCAGTGGAAACCGAAACTAAAACACTTAGTCAAATCTGAAGAACTGAACGACGGCCCAGGATCAGTCCTGAAGACACATAAGAAGCACATATGAAACCAATTGCACGAGAACCAACGCAACGCCCGGGAAGACAACAGAACCTTATATAGGAAATGGCAAAGGGTGTGACCAAACCAGCAAGTGACAGTAATCAGGTGAAGCTGCGCGTACAGATGACACATTGGAAACGCCCTCCTCCTAAGGCACAAGAAGTGTGACACAAATCTCCTTTGTTTGAGCTATGACGCACCTTCACAAACATCAGAAGATGAGAAAACATGAGAATCACAAACCCATGTTTAATCCCTGATTTAATAAAATGGGGCACTAAACTTACACTTATCTACTAATCCTATCTGCTAAATAATCTAAATGTTCACATATAAATAGTGGATCATGAGTGATGTTTTAATACACAGCTTTTTCTAGACAGGCTTTTTTTTGTCATGTCATTTGATACATATCATGATCTCTTAAATTAACATACAGGTCTATTTAATTGTTATCTTCTGCTACATTTGCTTGTATTTTCACAGATAAGAAGGATACAGGCTTTGAAGTCTCGCCGGATGAAGTGGAGTCCAGAGTATTTGGGACTGATGAACAGTCCGATGCTATTCCCGTGTCTTCCAGCAGTGATTCACTTAGCTTGTCTGATGAGCCTGATGCAAGAACCACACTACCCTCACCCAGCGACATCCTAGTTTCCTATTCCACGTTTCCAGGTGTGTCTTTTTTCTTTTTTAGAAAGCCCTTTTTTTTTTACACAGTTTAGTGTCTAAAATAAATGGGTGAAATCCAAAATCAATTAAAACTGAGTCACTTATTACCAATTAAATCAATGTAAATCGTATTCATTTCATCTCAAAAACTCAAAAATACATCAAACTTATTTTATAGAGAATAAAGTTAGTGTTCAATACTGAAAACAGAACAAATACAAAACAAATACTAGAAACAACAAATTAAATGTACAGTATTTTATGTTATTTTAAAAAAATTATATAAAATACTAATGTAAATAGTAAATAAACAATTATTAGAACAGTATTAACATTCTAATTGTTTTTAATTGATTCAAATTATTAATAGCTTTTTTATGTGTTTCGTAAATGCAATAGATAGATGGTCTCTGTGTATGTAGTCTGTCTGTCTGTCTGTTTGTCTGTCTGCATGCATGCATGTATGTATGTATACTTTATTGATCCCGAAGGAAATTGAGCAGCCAGTAGCATGTACATGATACAACACAGAACTAATACAGTAAATAAAAGAAACATAAAATAGTACAAATAATTGAATAATAGCTGTGCAGTAATGAATAATAAACGAAATGATAAAATAATGAAAAACATTTAATGTTCACTTCAAAAACCGAACTAGAATGCGTCACAGAAGACCATTTATTTATGCTTTTTACACTGAGCAGCCCATGCTGCAGAGGGCAAGACTGTCAGTGAGCCAGGGACATGGCGGCTCCACTAGCCCACATTTGTTGTTTAAATGTTTTTTGAATGCAATGTGTTAATAAAGCTTAATCCAAACTTGTTCTACCTCTCTAAACCATTATTGTAAGCAATTGTATAATGTTTAGCTGAGTCAGTAGTGCTCTTGCACAATTCCACCGACATATTGTACCTGGTAAAATAAAAGCATTGTTAATAATAGCAAATGTGAAGTACGAATTTTAAAGATATCCAAAGATTTTAGATGACATTCGATTCATGGTTTATATTAATTTTTTATTTTTATTTTTTTTTTCATTTTTTTTTACCAGGATATGTGTCATGGCGAGATACACAAACAGGCTCCTGGTATATAGAGACTCTGGATCAAGTGTTAGAGTTGAATGCTGCCACTGATGACCTTGATGCAATGCTGATGATGGTATTTGTCTTATTTTTAGTTTGTTTTATTTAAAACATCTCATTAGTTTTTACTAAATTTGTTCTTGTAATTTCTTCAAATAGAGAATGTGTATAAAGTCATAGATGCACAATACCAATTGACCAATTCTGGGTAGGGGTGGCATGGTGGTTTAGTGGCTAGCGCCTCACCCTCTCATGACTTGATCGAGGTGAAGTTTCCATGTTCTCCCACCAGTTTTTTCTCACAGTCTAAAAACATGAATTCAATGTGAATTGGCTGCTCTAAATGGCCCTTATCTAATAAGTGGCCCCTATATAGTAAGTGTGTGTGTGCCCAGTGATAGATTGGTGCCCTGTCTTGAGTGTCTTCCCAGCACCCGAAACATTTTCCCCAGAATGGCATAGGGAACCCCCTTGCGACCATAGTCTTGGACTAAGCGAAAAATAATTAGATGAGATTAGTTAATACTGGGTAAGGGTCTTTGTTCTTAAAACAGTCTTACTGCTTGTTGTGTTGGGAATATCTGCTTTTCTGATCCCCAAAATCATTAAACTTTTCTAAAGTTATTCGCAAGTTATACCAATTAAATATTCCTCCAGAGGTTTATGTGCATTAAACTCCCAGCAAATCAGCCATTATAAGAATATTTAAGCCATCTTAAGTGACATCAACAACGCTGCTAACCTGAAGCTGCAGGTCCATATCTCTCTCAAAACATTTTTTTTCCATTTTTTTTTTGTTATAAGTGTGTAAAGTTCAGCATTTGGTCGGCACATGAAACTGCAGATTGAATTAACCACACATGCAACGGCTTTGCCATCTGCAACCGATTTTCGTGCTGCAAACGAGGCTCTTCTCTCTCTCTGAGTCTCACAAGTATTTGGCCGGCATGTGGAACTGCAGTTAGAAATAACCACAGATGCAACGACTTCGCTGTCTGCAACCGATTTTCACACTGCAACCGAGGCTTATGTCTCGAGTCTCTTCCCTCTTTAAATGCTTGAACAAGACACCCGGACAATAAATCGTGATAACGTTCCTCTTGTGCTCACATTTTTGATAGCCAGTACCAATTTTTGCCCCCGCTTTGTATAATCAGTGCATATCTTTATTTATAAAACGGATAGTTCCAGTCTTTAAATCTGATTGACTAAGCTGTTTGTCCAGCTATAACATTACTGTCATTGTATTTTGGCCACTAGATGGCAGTTTTTAATCGTTAGAGAAACCAGAATCATTGTTCGGGTCACTGTTCACTTTTAAAACTGTACTAGATTACGTCATGGAAGACCAGTTTATTTAAAAAATGCATTTATGAATCAAACCTTATTTTTCATTATGGTCTTTCAGTAATTGTTTTATTTGAGCAATAAGGCACTCAAGGCTGTGCATTATTGTAAATAAATGACATAAATAATAAAGAAATGTAACTGTACTCTGCTATGTGTCGTGCCAAATAATACCTCTTTTCTGTGATTTATTTACAATAATGCACATTCTTTGGTAACATATTACTTTTTTAAAAACACCTCAAATATTACAATGTCTCGTTTTTTGACAAGGGTGCCATTTATTCATTCATTCTTTATCTTCCACTTAATCCCTTATGAGGGTCACGGTGGGGTGTTCTATGCCCATTCAGGGGGAAAATGTCTCGGGCGCTGATCAGATACACCAAGGAGTGCAAATCTATTGCTGGGCACACAATCACTCATAAAGCCCCACACACATATATTATACAGGGCAATTTAGAGCAGCTAATGTACCTTTAATCCATGTTTTTTGGACTGTGGGAGGAAACCGGAGGAAGCCCACGCAAACACAGGGAGAACATCGAAACTCGGTTGAACATGGAAACACGGATTCAAACCTAAGCGCTGAGAGTCAAATGTGCTGACCACTAAGCCACCATGCTTGGTGAACACATATAAAGTCTGTAATTGTAAAACGTTGATAACTGACTGTGATAACTTAGAAACAAATGAAGGAAAGAAGGACAATTTATTTTAATGTTTGGAATGTACATCACAGTGATAGAAAAGAACATCATCCATGACCTTTGAAAGGTATAGTAGTAGATTCTGATCATGGGTAAAGGTTATACCCAAAAATTCTAAATTACTTTTCTACAGTGGAAGCGGTGTCACATACCAGGACAGAATAAGGATCAGTGCCAATGTTTGTCAATTACAAGAATGTGCTTTATTCATTGACTATCAATTTTTGGTGAAACTTTTGGCACTGAAATTGATATGCTCGCCTTCCAGCCTTTTTTCTTTTGTTTTGCCTCCAAGATAATGGTACGTTTACCGCTGCACTCTTTCTCTTGGTTCCGCCGCTCAGCTCTCTTTTAATACCAACACAAAGATTATTATCGGAAGTCATGCCAGATGATCGTCACCTCCCTCAGCTCCTTGTCTTTGCTTCCCACTCACAAGCTGTCAGTTAATGTTACAGTCACAGGCTGTTTACAAATAAAAAGCATTTTAGATGAGTTCTCACGGAGAGAATAGGCACATTTGCAAATCCAGTTTGAGATCAAATAATTAAGTCATTTACTGAATAATAATTTAAAAGCCATATAAAATAATTCACACAACACTCAGTGTCTAAAGCCTGGACCCGTTTCATGCTGTGGAGATTTTTTTTTTATATAGTAGATTTTATAACCTACTACTGCATTAAACAACAATTAAATCATTTTTACAGAACAATAGACCAGGTTAGCCATGAAATCATAAAAGAAACTCCTAGCTACATTTAACTTAAATGAAGCTTAACGTACATTACTCGTCTAATGACGCAAAGAACAAATCAGTGGGAAAACAGTTCGCACAAATTGGAGAAATTGATAATGTGATTTGGGATAAGAAGTTTTATTGTCAGCTTATGTTATTTAGTAGTATTAAACAGGTTGGTCCGGTCCTTAAATGTGATTGGCTAAGGCCTTTGTCCAGCCGTGACATTATTGACAATAATGCAAATCTCTGAATTACTAATTTGCATTAGTATCAATTCATGATGTACATTATTTTCAAATTTTTTAAATAAACTCTGATCTGTAGTTTGGCCACTAGATGGCATTATTTTATTGTTAGAGAAACCGGAAAACTGTTACTCAGCTATCAGTGTTCACTTTAAAAGCTGCACTAGATTATGTCTTGGAAGAACATTTATTAATGATTTTGCTTTTAATGACCACATTTATAAATTAAACTTATTTTTTTATTGTAATGTGAATATAACTGTTTTATAAAAGCAGTAAGGCACTCAAGGTTGTGCATTATTGTGAATAAATCACAGGAAAGAAGTTTTATTAGGCACAACGTGTAGCTTTTTCCTATGATTTATTCACAATAACCTTAATAAAGCACAACCTCAATAATCCATGCTCTCGTGTTTTATTGCTTTATAACTTGGTAAGAACTACATAACTGTTATTGGACAGATAGAAAAGACGTGTACTTTTCTTTTTTCTTATAATAATTTGTTTTATAGTGTACGCCGTTTTATTACGTTAATGTCAGTATGTAATTTGTTCATGTCCTTGTGATAAATTCTTATCCTTAAACAAAAAAAATGAGATCAGATAACCAATTACTTGAACATGCTCAGTTTCCACAACAATATTCTGTGTATTTTTTTGTACAGGTTAACAATGAGGTGTCTCAAATATCTGCGAAGGGTTTGTATAAACAGATGCCTGGATCATTCAACTTCCTTCGGAAACGGCTCTATTTTCAACAATCAGCAGCATGAAGCTACAAAACTAACAAGTCAAAGGCCTTATGGAATACAAAACCAAGATAAACATTTTATAGGCTTTTTGTATTGTTTTTTTGTTTGTGTTGCTAAAGGCCTAAATTTTTGGAATTATCAAATCAAATTTTCATATCAGTATAATGCTGTACAATTTACCTACCTTACCTAAAGACACACAAGCAGACTTTTGAGTTGTTTTGTGAAATATAGGTTGATAAATATATACAATTGTGAATCCTTATATTTAAATAAATGTTAAATAATGAGTTAGGAAGAACATTAAATCGTTAAGCCTTTTTATATATTGTGTATATTTTGTTTGGTTTATTAAACAAAACTTTAAACTGGAAAGTTTAGTCAGTTATATTTATTTATACAACAATCGAGTATTGACAAAACTCTACGACCCAAACCTACATTAAGCAAGCGAGGAGAAAAGTAGTACAAGAAAGAAGATTGTGTAGCAAATGTTAAATTGAAAATGTGGCAACACTTTACATCCGGTATTCATATTGTAATATTAACACATTTATGAAGCTTTATAACTTCATAATATTTTATAACCTTTGTCATAAACCTCGGTTAATGTGCCTTGATGTTGACAATCACAGTCATAAAATGTTATAACAATGACATAAAGCTTAATAACACAATTTTCATTATAATATAAACTTTGGAGTGTTCTTTTTTTAGTTTTTTTAGTTGTCATTAAATGATTTTACTTTTACTTAGAGTCTGTAAAAAACATTTGTAATCCTTTATTAGTTATTCTGTACTAAAATGAATGTGATCTCCTTCACAGAGATAATAAACAACATCACTTAATGCCTGTAAAGAGAGCTTATAATCTTTCATAAACAGTCATAAGGTTAAACACAGTTAAACACAAACTTTATAAATCTTTATGATCCTGATCTCTACAGTTCATGAACGGTTAAAATATACATTTTACAATGCATTAGGTCATTTTGTGATTTGAAGCCCTATGGGCACATTTTTTATAGTATTTTATGATAGTTGTATTAAACATCTATGTACATTAACAAAGGGTTCTGACAATTGCATAAGTTCATATAAATTGCATCAATTGCATATAAAGCATAAGTTCTTTATAAAGCTCTATGTTTGCATTAATAAACAGTGCTTTTAATTTAACAGTGCTTTTAATAAAATCCTAGCATCTGGTTTATCTTCTTATCTTATAAATAATGGTTCAAGTTTATTTATTTTTTATAAAAACAGGTAGTTTGTGTGCTTTAATCTGATTGGCTGAACCGCTTGTCTAGCCGTGACATTATTAACAATAACTTACACCTCTGACTACATCACATTCATATAAATGTGCGATAGAAAATACGTATGTTGTTCTCCAGAACTTTTTCATAAACTACATTCTGTAATGTGGCCACGAAATGGCAGAATTTGATTGTTAAAGAAACTGGTAAGCTTTTACTCGTGTCAGGGTTCATTTAAAAAAAAAAAAAAAAAAAAAAAAAAAAACAGACTGGATTATGTCGCGGAAGGCAAGTTTGTTAGGGATTTTTCTTTTATGCAACACATTTATAAATCAAACTTTGTTCTTTTCATAATGTGTTGGTAACCGTTTTATAAAGCAATAAGGCTCTCAAGGTTCAACATTATTGTGAATAAACCACGGGAAAGGGGTGTAATTAGGCATCTCGTGCAAGCGAAGTGCCATTACACCTCTTTCAATGGGTTGTTTACAATAATGCACAATATAGAGTGCCTTATTGCTTGAATAAAGTGCTTTTTACAATAGTACATGATCACAAAGCAGCCTTACAGTATCCCTTATAAGGTCTGAACACTCAAAGAGCAAGCAGAAGCAACAGTGGAAGGAAAAAACTGAGTTAAGTTGTTGTTTAATAAAGAAACCTTGGGAGGACCAAGTCTTAGTTAAGGTGTGTGTGTGTGTGTGTGTGTGTGCGTGTGCTTGTGCTTGTGCGTGTGCCAAATACATCGATTGCATAGTGCTTGTTGGTAGATCGCTGTGGAACACTCCACATTTCGTTCTATAAAGACTTCCACCAGTTAACGATGCTTTTCTCCCCCTGCTGGCTATTTGTATTTATTTATAATTTTTGCAATGAAACTGGCAGTTTGTTTTCATTGGTTAAATATATCACTTAATCAGGTCAGAGTTCACAATGTCGTTTGGATATTACATGCCATGCTGGTAGCTTATGGTTTTAGCTTGTTTTTATACTTTTTTGTTGTTACTGCTTGTAAGTTATATTCATATTTACATTTTATTATAAGATAAGCATTTGTTAGTCTAACATTAAGGGAAATTCAAATTCTCAGCAGTAAAAGGAACGTTTTTGGAAAGTTTTTACATCTATGATCGTAATAGCAATCAGTATATACAAAATAAAAATATTAATAAAATAAGTGTAAGAGTAAAGTTTTTATATGTTGCTTATAAATATTTGTCAAACAGAAATGAATGTACAGATACTTGTGCATTAATTTTTAAAAACGTGTCTGTGGCATATTTTCCTACAAACATTTTCTTTTTAGATCAACCTGCTTATGTGAATAATTTTTTCCCTATGTGAAAAAGTCCCTCACTGATGCTCATTTGGAAACCTGCTTGAGAATTGGCATTAGCAGCTACTCACCAGACTATTCACACCTGGCTGACACCATTTAGTGCAAGTCATTAGAATAATTGTGTTTTTTTCAGTGAATTGCTTTGAATTGCTAATAATATCAACATAATGTGTGTAATAAAAGTTAATCATTTAAGCTTCAAATAAAAAAGATAAATCCTGGTAGATCACGATGACCTGTCCACTGGAAAAATAGATCTCAGGCCAGAAAAGTGTGAGCACTCCTGGTTTAAAACATTTTTACTTACTCTTTAGGACCCCATAGAGGTTTATACTCTTTACAACCACCAAGAAGCAGCTCAAGATGTCTTACTAGCTCTACTAAGGGTGTGGTAACTCAGTGGTTAGGGTGTTGGGCGAGCAATCTAACAGTTGTGGGTTCAAAATCTCATGTCCACTGGTATTCATTTACCAAGTTAACTCTCATTGCTCCAGGAATTCCTTATGTGTGTAAGCCTGTGTCCCGAACCCACCTATTAAATTGCATGTCACTGGATAAAAGCGACTCGAGTAGCGACATCAGTGATTGGTAACCAAAAGTGGTTAGCACTACTGGGCACAGGGTATTGTGGTGATGTGGAGCAGTTTTTTTTTTCTCAAAAAAAAAAAAGAAAAGAAACAACCCACAATGAAGTGGCCAATTGGCCAAGTTTAAAAAAAAAATGGTCACAAACCCTGGACGAGAAAGTACTAGTTAATAAAAGAGTTGTTGGTATTGCTTTTGTACAATTGATTTGGGGAAGTTGCAGGTTTGTTGGGGTAGTAATAGGCTTGTGGTTAAGAAACCAGCCTTCTGACATGAAGGTCCCTCCTGGTCCCACAAGTAATGGCGGAAATACCCTTGGGCAAAACTATTTCTATGTCTACAAGGCTACCGACTCCTGTCGACGTGTGCTCACTTCACTAGTGTCTGTACATGCATGTGTTTCCTACATGCATGGGTTAAATGTAGAGGACAAATTCTCTGTGTAAACACATCGGGCAAAATAGATCACGTTTGCCTCAAAAGATCACGTTGTTGGCTATAATGGGACACTTCTTCAAACATTTATTTGTTCTACTTAAACTATATGACTTCCTAGCATTTATAATAAACCACTTTTTTAAGGTCTGCCCACACGAGTAGTAACTTTGTGACATTCAATTATGTAATTATAAAAAAAGGTACCTCGAGTCTATACCATTTACATTACAGTTACAATTAGCCATTTAGCAGATGTTTTGATCCAAAGCGACTTACAAATGAAAGAACAACAAAAGTCAGGAGTTGAGGAGAAACCAGCTACACTGTAGTATCTTTAAACCTGAGCATTACCCGATCTGTCTGACTGTTCTGTATAGCAAGTGCCTGTGGAAGATATGTGTTTTAAGAAGTTTCTTTAAGAAGATTTTTGTAAAGACTTTATTTTAAAATGTAACTCATTGACTCAGCCTTTCGGACAGTGTTGAGAAGATCGTTCCACCATTTAGCAGTGGTGAATGAAATGGAGTGAGATTTATCACTATGGTGAGTTGGAATCGCCAGGCGACGTTCATCACTAAAGAGCAGTGAAGAGGAGTGTATTTCGGTGGACTGAAGGTAATGGGCCAGATCCAGTAATTTCCCTATAGGCCAGAACCTTGTACTAAATGTGATCAGCTACAGGGAGCCAATGGAAAGAGGAGTAATTGCGTGCTGGAACCCAAGCCAGCGCTCCCAGCGCAAAGAAGAGCCAGGTTGCCAGGTTGTGTAATTGTAATTAGATTATGTATAATTTAAATGTGTACTTTCCTTCACATCATGTGGAACCACCTCTTTCCCATGATTTATACAAAATAATGCATGCACGTTTCTGCCTTATTGCTTTATCAACAAAAAGACTTTTTGAATTCAAATCCAAAGTTTACTGAAGTTGTGGGTCCTTAAACAACACCCTTAACCGTCTTTGCTGTATCTCTGTACTCTGATCACAACCAATCTGGGACACTTGTTTGTTGCTTTGGATAAAAACATCTTCTAAATGACCAGAATATATTTTCTTTGTCAAAAGTCAAAACCCAAGCATGTTTTTTTGTTTGGAACATCACTAAACTACTGAGGGGTATTTTTTTTACTGCTGGAACTTTAATGAGTGACTAGTCAATGTGGCTTTTTTATAGGGTGGAGTTCTTGGCTCACGTGTCATCCCATTCCAAACACCTGATTGCAGTTAGATTTTAGAGAAGTTTATACTTCTAAATCCACATGCCTTTTGACAAATATTACAAAAGGTCATTGGGAACCTATGAGGTTTGAAAAAAGTTGTGTTATTATTGTAGTTTTCCATGTAGCTCCAATGGTCTATAAAACATTTCTTGTAACTAAGCACAGATGAGTCATACTTGGTTTTGTGGGCTAAGATTCCCCCTATGTTTACAGCAATGCCTGCAAATACTGTAAACCTATAAACTTACTAAATAAAATAAAACTTCTTTGCAAGTCTTATTCTGGCACAGATATCCATTTGAGAGGCGTTTAGACATGCTTTAGGTAAAGCCCAGGAGCATTACCCTAAACATCAATAGAGATGTGGGAGGAGCAAAAGTTCAGACTCACTGTAAAGAATACCAACTAAAAGTGTTTAAATGAGTGGGCAGTTACCACAGACAGAGAAGGAACAGTTTAGAGCATGCTCTGTGTTCGTAGACTCTGTGAGTGAGATTTTGTCAGAGCAGATGTACGTTTGGTAAAGCAACGTTTGTAAATTATAAAGGGAAATTCTTCTGTTTGGTCTACACCCAGGCAAGAAAGCACACCGTGTTAAGGTTCTGAAGGTTGCATACTGAAGGTTAATGTAAGAAGCAGAGAGGATCAGCGTTGGGTAAGATTTCATGGCTTATTTTGTATTTGTGTGGTGTAACTTTACTTTGAAAATCTTTGAAAGATTTTAAAGCATAAATTGTTTTACAACTGTTTTGACAATTATTATTGTAATGCCAGTTCCAAACTGCAAACGTAAAACCAGGTCTGGGTAGAATTTTTTCACAGCAGTGAAATTTGGTCAACCTTACGTACAGCTGGCTTAGCTTTTTAGTTTAAAGGAAAAGAGAAGAGTTTTTTTTTCACAGGAAGAAAGAGGCACAATAAAGAGAGATAGTTGGCTTGACTCATGATGAACGTTTACACGTTTACACATTTTTTTGCTCATAACACAGGAAGCTTTCACTCTTCCCTTTTTCTGATGCCTGGCCATCAGCCATCCATTATCTGAGAACCTATGAAAGTAGTACAATGGGTACAATTTAACTTTTACCTGAAATACTTTTATATGACATAGTGGTTGCATCCAATAAAATGTATACATTTTCAAAACATTTGTATTTAAATTAATCACTGTTAATGTGAAAGT
>JAOUQT010139349.1:0-18826 GCA_025769995.1 Xyliphius kryptos | reverse complement strand
CACTGATTGTGAATCAATTTCACTTGCTGTTGTGCAAATGGAACAGACAACAGGTAGAAATGAGAGGCACTTAGTAACCCTTAAAAAGGAGTGGTTCTGCAGGTAGTGACCACAGAGCTTTTCTCTCTTCTCATCTTCTCTGGTTGATGTTTTTATCACTTTTGCATTTTGTCAGTTCTCTCACTATAGAGGTAGCATGAGGCAGTGTCTACAACCCACAGAAGCTGTTCAGGTAGTGCAGCTTATATAGGATGTCACATAAATACATGCTGTGGCAAGAAGGTTTGCTGTGTCTGTCAGCACAGTGAACAGAGCATGGAGCAGATACCAGGAGACAGGCCAGTACACCAGGAGACATAAAGGGGGGCCGTAGGAGAGAACATCCGCTGCCTCATCAGGAGCATGCCCAGGTGTTGTAGGGAGGTCATACAGGCACGTGGAGGCCACACACACAGTACTGAGCCTCATTTAACTTGTATTAAGGAATTTTCACTGAAGTTTAATTTTGATTTACATTTTGATTTACATTTTGATCATATGAATGTTTTTTTTGTTGTTCTCAACGCATTCAACTGAAATATTGTCTTCCCTTTATTTTTTTGAGCAGTGCAAACGAAAAAAAAATCTCTTTATTTTTTATGTTCCGCCAGTTCATTACTTAACATTCATTTGTGCCATGTGAGAAATTCCTATGTGAGAAATTCATAGGTTCGATGTGAACACTGCTTTACAGTTTCCTCACATTAACTCTGGATAATGATTGTGGAATTGGTAATTGACATTTACCACGGTTGTGTTGTCAAACAAACCAACACACAGCAGGAGATCTCAGCAAATAGTAGGACAGAATTTTTAGCCTCCACAAACTAAGGTACTTTCAAGATCAGATGTTCCATTTTTCTTTTTTTTCGCCAGCAGTTACGTAATAGAAACATCAAGTCACCCGCTCATGAGCTGTGAAATCTCCATTCCACTGTTCATCACAGAGGTTGAGTTGGAATGTAGACAGATTCCATACTGACTCGGACATTTGCATTCACAAATGCAGCTCTACCAGCTCATGACCAGAAATTTTCAGCCTTGTAGTATTTGTCTGAATCAATATTAAGCTGTATCTTACACACAACATCTTGAAGACATGCCAACACGCATCTGCAGAAATTTGTTAAACTCTCGCTTTTATGTTTACACGAAACTACAGCAAACACATACATGTGATTGCATAATGGTTTGGCTTTTAGGCTGCTGGTGTGTCAGCTTGATTTCTACAGGAAGCTGAGCAGTTCTCTAAATGGTCACGCCTCCAGTTCTGGTATTATAGCATAGACAGTTAAAATGAGGTAATGGTGATTGAAAACAGAAACCCATTCTGAGGCTGACACCGAAACTGTGGCTTCTTCATTCATTAAAATAGCATGAAATGCGTGTGACTGTATGAGAAGAATATTCCCTGAATGTTTAGGTTCCCTCAAAACTATTGCTTTTGCCTCTTGTCAAGATGGCAGTCATTCTCCAACATTATGCAGTACACATAAATACTATTAACTACCAGTTTGTGTATTACTGTAGTAATAAAGTAATGTTTTGGATTTTTTTTCATTCTATACTAAAAATATTGAAAAATATAAAATAAGGATAATAATGATGCACCTCATCGCTATTTGGTGATTACTGATGCCACTTGGTACTCTTGGTGTTTGTATTTGTTGAGAAATAAAATGATGTACGACAACAGTAAACGTCAATTTCATTATTACCTGGTTCGTCTTTAATACACACATTACTAAGGGACATGAGAAAAGCCTTTAAAAGTTCTTATAAGGCATTTTATGGGTGGTAAAGATTTTTATCTCATTCGTGCTTGCTGATACACCATCAGTTTCTCTACACTACATTAAGTAATTCCATTTACCTTGGTTTATTGTGGCTGGTTTATTTATCTTGCAAACCTAAAATGGAGCTGCAGTTGAGTGTATGGACTGGTTTTGAAATAAATTAGAGAATGTGTTTGTAGAATAGATTCAACATTTTTCGATAAAGATTTACAAATTGCAGTCCGATAGGTCTCAGAGATTTTGGGTCAAGCCTTTATTTTTATGAATTGTGAATGTAAGTAAAGCCTTTGATCATATTATTACTTTTAAACTCTGACCTCATCATCCTCCAGCCCAATTTCACTGAGTGCAGGTTGGTTTACTTCTCGCAGTCAGGGACATCATGAGATCAGGTGGCATGACTGTCTGAGTGCAATCCCCTGTGAAGGTGATCTTTGTGGGGCCAGTTCAGGTTGCAGGAAGTGCATCTTAATTTTCCTGTTACAGCTGTGGAGGCTGCTTGGCTCGATTTTACCAGATGTGCTGCAGACATAGGAAGTGCTTGCTATGGATGAATGCAGTTCTGAGATGTGGAATGTAATTCGTAGTTAGATCAGAGCTTGTCAGATGTGCTATGCTTTGTAATGCTTTACAAGCAGTCACCCTTTTATACTTCCACCTGGTAGAATTCACTGAATCCCTGAACCAAGTTAAAAGATAAAGTGGTATGCCAATGTGGAGTGATCATCATGAGAGAAAGATTATGGGCTGGTATTATCCCAAAGCAACTATTAACATTTTGGTCTAAGATTTCTCAAGATTTCTCGCCACAAAATTCATTGTGTCTTTGTGTAATAAATACATCCCAATCATTCATCTTGTCTTTCTGTCTTGGCATTTGATCAGATTTATTATTCTTCTACTGTCACTTTTAGTTGAGAAAATTCCAAAAGGTTTTTAAGAAGGACTTCAGGGCAGAGAGACCTAGCCAAGATACTTGCAAACTTATCTGCAGAACTTTTTTTTTAGTCTGTTTTCTCTCTTGGGATGGTTCCACCCTTGTGGAGTTTGTGCACTGAGCTGAAACAGGTCCAAGCTGGACCATGGCTGGCTCTGAACTCGGATCTGTTCTGCTTCTCTTCACACAAAGACAGGGGAATGATAGTTTGAATGCCTGGGAGTGTTGGGACCTGATATGACAGAAGACAGATGCAAGTTTGACATTTGGTTGGAACTGATTAAGATGTGCTTTGAAGCTGGCTTAGACATAGGCACATATACTGTAATCTGAAATCTTTCTGTTTAAATTTGACATGTCATTGATATGACTAATACACAAAGCCATGTTTTGGGAAATTTGAATTGACAGTTGATGATTTTGGATGTAGAATTGTTTAACATTTGGGTGAGAAGGCTAAAGAGTCTGTAGAGTTTTACCAATAGTTTTCATTTTACACATTTTCCGGCTACATCACTAACAGATTTTTAGGTTGTTTTTCACTCGTCTTGTTTACTTGTTAAATTTTTCTTGAACAAGTTATTTCAGGAATACCATTTTCTTCAAATTTGCTACAAACATTAACTAAAAAAAGACCAGTTTCAAAGGCCATGACTGTTACTTTATGTCTGTATTTGTCTTTTATTTGTATATTCCTTGAAGTGACTTAATTATTTGCTTAAAAATATGGTGGTATTTCTTTGTCAAGAAACCTTTTTTATATGTAAGACAAAGAAAGACACAATTCCTGTATACAGTTTACATACATGGATGGACAAAGGTTTTGACACCTATAACACAAACCTACAGGAGGTTTTATAACACTGAATTCTACATTGCCCTTTCTTTTTAGATATATAAGCTTGTAATGTTTTAGGAAGGCGTGCCAAAAGGCTTTCATCCAGAAGTTTGTTTGAGATGAGGGTAGAGATGAGAGTTTTGTGCAGTCCAGTCAAGTTCTTCCACAGAAAACTTACTCAACCTTTATGCTCCTTTATTTGTGTACAGGAATATAGCCATGCTGAAACAAAGCTCTATCCACAAACTGGACACACATAGCTTTAAGCATGCAGCTTAAAGATGTATAATGTGCTATTTTTTATACTCTGTAATAATAAGAGAATAAATAACCTGAATGTGCTGATTAAGAAATGTGTCCTTAATTTTGTCCATATTATGTATATTGTTAATTGAAATATAGTTGCTGAATAATATTTAGACCCAAAACTATAAAAAAAAAAGTCAAGTATTTTATATGCATAGAAAAAGTTTTTCTCTGTATCTTGATAAAGATAAAACCACACACCACACAAGTCATTATAAACAGAAGCTTTTTAAAGAAGATTTATTATTTAGTTTTTTCCACTTAAAAATAAAAAGCCTGTGATATGCAATGGTCAAAATACCTGTGATTTGAATTTACATTCCATTTTTGTCATCAATTTGTCATTTTGATTATGTTTTGAAAGTCTTAGAATATCATTATGTGAGTTCTTGTTTTATTTACAGTACCTACTTTCACCCTTATTTGTCATAAGTGTTTAAAGAAAGTTATTTCATTTGAATTTTACAAATTCATTATTAAAATAATTGGATCTAGTGAGTTGCACATTTACACTAACCATGTATCTTGTGTTCAGTTCAACTTTTCTTCCAGTAGTCCCTTTCTGGAGTATAATCTAGGCTATATGCATGTATACAGCATGTTCAGGCTGAGAGTGTGAGAGGTTACGTTACATGGCTAGCGTAATGGAACCTAAACTGACATGGAGCCTTGGTTGTTTTACATAGCTAGCTTGAATTCCTTAAATAATCCAAATATAAATCCAACTATAACTCATTTTTTTCAGTCTGCATCACTAAAGACAATTAATTTGGTGTAGAACAATGTAGAATCACTGTGGTCATATAAGTAACAGTCCAACATTACAACGTATAATAAAGCTTTTTTTACATTTTGGTTTTCTCATACTGTTGGCAGAGATACCAAGAGAAAAGAGTCATAGATTAGATAAGAAAAGAGAGCCAAAGATTACAAAATTTACATGCAGGTAAATCATAGGGACGCTTAAATATATGTGCAGAATAATGAAAAAAAAAAGGTTTCCTATAATAAGTCGCATTTGAATTCCAAGAACATGGACTCTTACCATTTTACTCTAAACCCTTTTAGTGGAGAAGACATTTTGATAAATCTAACACGATATCTATGTAGATAATTCAGGTCAGGCAAAAGAGGACATATTTTCTATACATTGAATGCAATGTGGCTTTTGATGAGCCTCTGGCTGTAGACTGGCAGATGAGCAACTTGGGTGATGACATACCTCAGGATCAAACAGCAAAGGCCTGGGACTACTTATCTGCTCAAGGACTTATACGGTATGCCTGCTTTATCACAGCTTAGCTGACAAAGTTGTGTATCCATTCTACAAATCACTTTGCAAACTATCATATTTATCTCCTTCATTTCTAGCAAATTTGTCTGAATTGACCCCTAGCTTTTCTAGACAAGCAAGCACCATTTGTGACTTATGCTTTGAGGGTTGCAATGTCTTTCCTTAATGGTTTCTGTGAGTCAATATTGAAATGAAAGCTCTTAAACAAGCATGCCAAAGGAATAAGAAATTCATGATGGTTAAAATGTGGAAAAAATACCAAACACATTCGAAAAAGCCAAAGGATATAGTAATTGTTTTTTTTTTTTTGTTTAATGCACTTTATTTTGAATCAGTAGTATTGTCAAGTTTTTTTATATATATTTATAGTGCATGCTTTCACAGCAAGCAAAAAAATTAAGATCTATAATTAGCAATTTTTATTTAATGAATCAAGCTATAACTTTATTTGTATGGACCAATTAGTTATCAGAAGGTTATAAATATTATCATATTAATATTTCATGCTCTTAGCTCTGCTTACCTACCAAAGATGAATGTTTTTCTCAAATGGTAATTTGCCAACATGATCAATGCTATCTTAGTGCCCTTAACCAGGCAGTCTCATCCCTCATTTTATTTTCTCCCTCTATCTTTCTCTGTCCTCGTCTATGCCCAGACAGTGCATGTCCTTGGTCTTGAAACATGATGTTCTTTTGGGAGAATTTAGTCTTGTGTACCAGATGTGTTTGTGAGATGGGGAGGGAGTACGAAAGAGACCAGGACCAGGCTGACCTCTTTCTGTGCGACTCTGTGCAGCTGCTGTGGCTATACATGTTTTTGTCTTTGTGTTTACAATTAGATGTAGTATACCAGAGATGCCATTACTAAAAATAATTATGTGCATGCACACACATACACTCAGACAAGTTTCAGTCCAAACCAAAAACAGTTTATAGCATTAAAATTAAATCTACAACTGCACAATTTGGACACGTGTTTTTTAATTGTGTCAAAACATGTGTGGGAGGAAAGAATGAAAGCATGCTAGAAAATGGGAAAGACTGGCATGCATATGTGGTTTAACTAAACTTGGCCAACACATAGCTACTGCTTTACACAGACCAATATATTACTCATCTATTACAGGAGTGGATCTCTTACTGCTTATGTTTTCCATTGGACACTTTGAATTTCCATCCATGTGTTGCTTTCTTTACTAGAGCCTGGCCTTCCCTGGTGGGTCAGCTCTAAACCATGGTATGCACTCCTTTTACAATGGGTAAACCTCTAGAGCACTGCTTATTCATGCAGGATGATATAAAACATAATCTGTCAAAGAGAAGCAACATGAGTCTAAGAGTGCATTATGAACAGTGTGAATGGGTAGCTGCAGTAGACTGGGCCTTTTTGAAAGCTTACAGCATGTGTCATTCAGGTGTGTGTTAGAGCTATTGTACATACTAAATGGGTTTCTCACCGCTTGCTACGCGTGGAACGGACAGACTGGCCACAGCTCCCACGCACACCGCTCTCTCAAGGCCTCGAATAAATCCTCCCCACTGAGAGTGAATGAGTTGGAGTGCTAAAAAAAGAGAAAGGGGAGAGGCAGTGAGAAAAATGAAAACAAAAATAACGTTTGTGGTTCAAGCTGCCACTGAAATAATTTTCCATATCAGTGCAACCCCATGAGCCCAGTGGGATCAGTGAAATTATTTGCTCTGCCCAGTATCAACGGAAAATGGAACTGGAATCAAAAGAAAACTGTGGTGCTGAGAGGCAGGATGTTGCATTGAGATAGATAGTGAAGCAGGGAGAAGCTGTTTGGGTCTGTCCATCGACGCTCCTAGATTGGGATGATCTTGACAGTGTTAGCAGATCTTTTCTGGACAAGACACACAAACACCATTCAGTCACACTGTCCAGTGTATATTTGGTGCAAACAGGGCCCATTGAGACTTGTTATGCCTTGGTCTTTTTTCTACAGATTCAGCCCTGAGGGCAAGAAGGAAAGGAACGAGTCAGGGAAGAGACAGCAGCATGTAATTCTATTTTTCTGATGATCTTACAATTCTACATTACGGTTCATGCTTTTGTCTGATTGGTTAATAAATGCAGCTCAGCATTTCAGCAGTCACCTTTTGTTGCAAACATCCAGTAATGCAGAAAAAATAGATGGGAAAGCATGTAAAGCATGAAAACATTTTCAATTCTCGTGACAATAAGCCAATTAACATTAAAGCAAATGCTTGTAGCAGACAATTGAATCATTCTCTGTTTGGAACAAATGACAGTTTTCCTTGTTGCATGTAATTAGCCTAGCCACACCAGGCTGACAGCATCCATATGTCTGTGCGTGTATGTAAAAATGGTTGTAAGTTTAGTAAGAGCACTGAAGCGCAGCACAATAGCCTCTAGCATAGTGCTTTTAATAAAACTAAAGCTGTAGGAGGTGGGCGAAGACGGAATGATATTTCATAAAAGGAAAAAAGCAAAAAAGCTGTGTTTGTTAAAATCACAGAGGCAGACACTTGAGTCCTAAATATGCTGAGGGTGCAAAAGCAAATTGTTTCCATTAATATGTACCTTGGAATGTGTTCCTAGGATTATTTTAGATTTGCCACCATAATGCTCAGAAATAACATATTTCAGAATATTGAGTTCACATATGGATTCTAAAAGACCGACCTTACAAAAATACAAGTTTTAATGTAGGTTTAGAATATATACCATTTATTAAACTATAGTACTGTGGTATTTGAGTGTGACTTATTTCCGACTGTGGCCGTTAATGCTGTTTATAAATACATACATTCTATTATCTATACTCAGTGTTGTGAAGTGGTATTACAATTGGTTTTTACATTAAGAGAGGCTGTGGAAACATGTAGAAGATTTATTAGTGGTAATAGTAGGATGTATTAGTGCTTAAAATAGAATTAAGAACTTTTTCAAAAGCTAGTTGTACTGCATGTAGCTGAAATATAATCATATTTAATAGGTGATTGAAACTCATAGATGTGTGAGGGAGTAAAGATTGGCATACAATGCTTTTTATCTAAAGGTTCTTAAGGTCACTTCTTTGTTTTCTCTTGATGACTTTTTATGTTTGTACTAACCCTTTACTTGCCCGTGCCATTGTTACAAAACAAACCTGTTTCCTGAGTATGGATGGGTTTATGTGATGTATGTGACTAGTGTCCTGTCAATGACCCCAGTGATAACAGGGCAGCAGTGTTTTTGTGATCTTATAACGCAGTGCATTGTCTAAGCTGGTCGTTCTACAGTTACTGCCACAAGCCATGTTTGTACTAAAGATGAATTTAAAGCCTCTGTGGATTTAATACAGTATATCACTCACAGTTCAAATGTTGATTCATTCAGACTCTAACGACCTTACAGTCATTTGGTGTGGTTCAGAATAGTTCTTTTGCCCCTACTCTCTCCTAACAGTGATTGTTTAAAATTTATTTGAACATTAATTGCCACAAAGGTGCAATCAAACCTTGTGGAAAATACATTTACCTAGCAATGAAAAGGTCACAGACCAAAACTATTTTTTTTTTATTAAACTTTGGATAATACTGTATTTTGGACTGTACTGTACTTTAAGCATTGTCAGCAACTTCATTGCTAAAATGATGTTCAGATGATGTTAACTTCATTACTATAGATGTGTAGAATTTAAATTAAAGTCACTTCTTGTACTAAAATTGTTTACTTGCAGTTTGAAACTTATTAGTGAGTTCATGGGTAAAAGACACAAAACAGTTGGCACATTTACAAATGATTACAGAAACAGGTTGACAGCAAAATTTATACTACTTTCATACAAAAGGATTATTGACCTATTTGTAATTTGTCAATAAACAGCCACATCGCTTATTATTCCTTGCATTTATCTTTAGGAATTGTATTGTTTTACCATTTGGATGCTACATTACTATTTTGTGCCAGCCACTAGGTAAAAATGACATCAACATATTTACTCACTCACTGTGAATATACAGGGTTAACAAACATGTTTGATGTGAACATAGAGTCAGTCAAAAATTTTAACGGACTATATACTATGGAGCTCTCAGAACACATTTACACATTCACACATACCGTATATCTTTACGGGCCATTGACTACAGGAGTTCGGTTCAGAGCATATGTGAAAGGGGCTTAACTATTGCCTAAAACCATGCTAGCTAGCTCGCTCGCTCATACATCTTTTAACAATTCTGCTGGAGACAGAGATCAAAGATTGCATGTATCTTGGTTTTAAGGCACATTTACAGTTTTATTTAAAAAAGAACATGGATAGTGTTTGTGAATGCTAAATTAGTAATGAGCCCTTCTATAATAAATGAGCTCATACTTAAAGGTAAAACCATGAAAATGATTTATAGGACAGGTTCACACTTACAGGTTCTCTGGTTTATGTGTGTGTGGGGGGGGAAGGGTGCAATCAGGGGTAAGAGGGGTACAGGCATCTCTATTAGAATCACAGAGCTGTGACCTGGACTTGAACTGTTGTCCTTTGCCACTTTCTTCTTCTCTTTTGTCATTCCTATCTGCTGTGCTTGCACTTTCTCAACTTTTTACTGCTATAAATGCCCCATTCTCTGCTGGACTTCCTCAGAGATTCCCTTTTTTTTCTCTATGGCATGTTCTTTCTTTTGTGGGATTCTGAGTTAAATTTTACTGGTCACTTAGTCCCATTCTTCAGAGTCTACGTTTTGGTTGATTGTGATGAACAAGTCTCCATTTACACTGTAATCCATTGTTTTAGTTTTTTTATATATACTTTATATACTTCGGTTGAAAAGTATTATTGGTATCTTTCCATTATATTTACTATGTGAGAAATACATTTTTAAAAGTAAGACAATTGAAATGTCCAGTAGTTTTTGTAGTGGTTTGTATTTTTTTTTTCTTTTTTACAGTGTGTTGAAATTGAAATGCATAATGACATCTCTTTGAATTACAATAAAAGGTTTTCCATGTTAGTTTTGTTTTATTTGCAGTAATAATATAGCTAAAGTGTGGGAAGGGGGTAAGAGCTTCTAGAAAAATATTTGTTTGCAGTATTTTCACTTTACAGAAAAGAAACTAGTTACTCAGTTCAGTTCTGTGTAGAGGTTCTGTTAGTGAATCTTTTATTAACTAAATTTGCAATTCATAATGAATCTGGCAAAAAAACATTTTCAAAGTTACAGTTTGAAGATACACATTTTGAAGATACGTAGGCAAAAGAGTGGCATCATATGAGCATCAGTATTTGTTTTTCTGATCAATACAGACTGATATAAAATACAACATAGGTTTACTTTTAAATGATCTTGCAGTGAATTTATGCTTATGTTATTCAACAATACTCTTGCTTTTTAAGGATTTTTTTTTCTGAGTTTATCATCTTAACTGCTTAATCCTCTACTAGGATCGTGGAGGCATTTTTCATGCCCATTCCGGGATGAATCTTTTGGGTGCTGGGCAAATACACCCAGCTCAGGGAGTCACTCTGTCTCTAGACACACTCACTCACACAAACACAATTTAGTGCAGCCAGTTCACCCCAAATCCATGCTTTTCGACTGTGGGAAACCAGCAAACCCCGAGGAAACTCAAGTAGAAAAAGGGAGACCCCTAAGATTGGGATTTGCACCTGGGACTGAAAGCCACCGTGCTGCCATATTTTGAAGAATTTACGATTTCAGTTTGCTATATTCTCCGTAAATCTGACTATGTCATTAAGGCCCTGTACTCAATTTTAAAAATATACCACTTCTCCCAAATCCTTATTGCAATTAGAAATGTTTTGTTTTGCTTGCATCAGAAGTGCAAAAATGCAAAAAAAAAGTCATATCTAATATTTTATTAAGAACTCCAGCATTGGATTTGTCCATCTTTTTAAAATTAACAAATACCTGGATTTTAGTCATGTAATTTTTTTTTATAAATTGGATGGTTTGTATAAGTTAACATGGTTTAAATAGAGAAACATTGACTCAGTCTTATTGTCTGTCATGTCTCAGTCTTATTGTCTGTCATGTAATCACATAAACATTACATGTTAACATGTAATCACAAAAATAAAGAATTGGAAATAATTGTCTAAGGATGAGAAAACAAAACAAAATTGACAGTCTCAAGGCTATAGGTACATCTGTAAAGATGTTAATGTGTCTGTGTCTTCTGTCGCCATTGCTATTAAGAGTTTAACATTATATTAGCATATAGCATTGGACAAGGGACAAATGGACAAAAAAACACAATAGCATTTTGTAGTAAATTTGATTTGTGACGCGGTGGCGTTGGGGGGGGCGTGGCGGAGCCGCGCACCTGAAGCGGCTCTGCCTAAATGACTGTGTGCAACCATATAAGCTGCCGAGACACACGCTGCGTGGAGAGAGACCGACCACGGAGCTGGTGACGTGGAGGACCCAGCACGGCTGCCGGGACTGTGAATGCTCGGGATTCAGTGTGGAGTCGTGTTGGGTCGGCAAATAAAGCCAGTTTCGTGTGTCAAACTCCTGTCTCCGGTCCTCATAATTCCTTACCCTGTTACACTCCATTAGACCAAAAACATGGATTCAAGGTAAATTGGATGCTCTAAAATTGCCCCTTTAGTTTGTGTGTGTGAGTGAGTGTGTGCCCTGTGATGGATTGGTGCCGTGTCCTGGGTGTATCAGCCCAGCGTCTGAGACGTCCTCCCCTGGATGGGCATGGGGAAGCCCCCATGACACTCGTAGAGAATTAAGTGGAGGATAATGCATGAATGATTAATTTACTGTTAATAGTGGATTGCACAATTAATGTGATTATTAGGATATTATTAGGTGTAAAATAATATAGACACTCCTTATTCTCATAAAGAATGTTTTAGCTTTTGTAGAAAAACTCATCTGCCATAATTAGTAGTTTACACTAGCCATAATAAACAATTTAAGAGTTAATGCTGGTCATACTGAACCACTTACACTCTGTGTCTGTATAAGGATTTATGCTGGTTCGTTGAAATTTCACAAATATCTGTATTTGGCTGCATTCATTGATCCTCAGTTCCATCCAGTCTTTCTGTTCCTGCTGCTGCAAACATGCACTTAGCATGAGGCCGCCTCCAACACTTTTCACCTAAGGGGTAAAACTAGTCAGGTCAACTGCAATGCCAAGTTTTTACTAAAAAAGAAACTTGCTGTTAAGCCAAACAATGTACATATTATCTAGGGATACAGTTTAGCAAATTACACACTGGCTGACTTATATTTATCCGAGGCTTCGGTCTTGCCGCATTGCCACAAAGGTCTAATTTATTAGGTAGTTCAGAAATGGGTATCCATCCAAAATCATTTCTGTACAGGATGTTGGCAGCGATTTTAGAGCAGCATTCTATTCTTTCTCACCTCACTGACCAAGGCCCATCTTACCTGTCCTGTCACTTACTTTCATTCAGGAATGGGCCACATTTAATCCATTATAACATTTTTGCGACCACAGTATTTCTGGAAACGCATAATGCTTCTGATAAGTTTTTGTATTCTTGGTTGAATCTATGCTCTGCCATGATTTAATTTATTTAAATTATGTAAATCTTCAGACACTATAGGTACAGGTTTGACAGTATATGATCTGACAATGCAGCGTACAGGCTCTTACATTTATGGGTGTATGTCTTTCTAAACTAATTGCAATTCAATAACTTTCCATAAGGTATACTCCGGTGAAGATCTGGACACTTGATGTAAATTTAAAATGCCATGACAAGGAACTATATTATTTTTAAATGATATGTCCGTTTCTATTTTTTATTTTGAACTGATTTTTATTGAATGACATGACTTGGACTGAAATAACTGTTCTATAAAATAGCTTTATTAGAATGATCATAATTTATACATAGCTTATTTCCAGAAACTGATTATAAGAAAGGTTTGACATAGTGGGAGGCACTGTGGCTTAGTGGTTAGCATGTTCGCCTCTCAGTGCTGGGGATTCCCGGTTCGAGTCCTGATCTGGGTTTTCTCCGCGTGGATTTCCTCTGGGTTCTCCAGTTTCCTCCTACAGTCCAAAAACATGGATTCGAGGTAAATTGGATGCTATAAATTGCCCCATATATTGTGTGTTTCTGTGTGTGGCTGTGTGAGGGAATGTGTGCCCAGCGATGGATTGGCGCTCTGTCCTGGGTGTATCTACCCATGGATGGGCATGGGGAACCCCACCGCAACCCGAGCTGAGGAATAAGCGGAAGATAATTAATGGATGGATGGTTTAACATAGTTGTAAATGTGTCGTATGACAATTTATGATGAAACAATTGTGCATTTTATTAGCTTGGTTTAAAAACAAAAACTAAATAATATAGTGAAAAGTTGTCATGCTTTCATACTAAGAAAGCAATTTTAGTTTAACTGTCCCAAATAAGGTCTATAAACAAATGGTATTTTTCATGTGGAGAAGGTGTGTGTATGTATTATTAATTCATCCTTTTCTATGAATTTATTAATTTTCTTCTCCAGGTCTGCGTATTGGTTCTCAGGTGTCATTTTAAACCGTGTTCTGTTTCATTCTCACTTTATATCCTTGTATCTCCTGCTGTCCCCATTCTGAAATCATTTGGCAGCACGGTTGCGGAATGATCATGGTCGGTTGAGCCTGTTGCTAATGTGTGATCATAACCTTGATAATCTGTTTGTCAGAGGCTGAAGCATGTGTGCCAAGTGACAAGGCTCAGCTGGAACCTGAGCTTGGGGCAAGATCCCATCTCAAGCTGTTGCTTCTCTTACCCATTATCAGCACAGCTGGATCATACCCCTCCTTTCCTTGACTTTGTCTTTTAGTTATTTCATTCTTTTAGAATGACATTCTGCTTTACACATATATAGTTTTTATTTTACCAACCAAATCAAACAGATGATATAAACTCTTCACTACTGTGTAGTAAAATATGTAGACACATTCCATATAAATAAAGTTCGAGTTTAAGTAATTTTTTTATATAGCGCTTTTTACAACAGTGCATTGTCACAAAGCAGCTTTACAGAGTTCTAAGCTTGAACCCCCAAAAGAGCAAGCCAAAGCTACAGTGGAAAGAAAAAAAACCCTGTTATGATGTTATTTTTTTAGGAAGAAACCTAGGGAGGACCAATGCTTAGTGGGAAACTCACCCTCCTTGGCGGGGCAGCATCATAGTGTAGGACTGCCATGTACAGATTGTTTCAATCAGGGGTCAGGGGTCTCTATTTAAGAGTAGTAAACATTATATAGACTATTTAACTCCATCCTCAGGCAATCGTCCAGGACTGTGACATTATCAGTCCAATAGACGTCGAGGTTCCACCCAGTTATCGTGGTATATGCAGTGCTCCGGCAGTGCCATGAACAAGGAGATGGGAACACCTCAATACAACACCTAAAAAAAAACAGACAAGAAAAACAGTTAGCCAATAAGGCACCGTAATTATGTAACAAATGTAGTATGATTGACTCCCAGTGCAGCATGTGACTTCGGCATAACTGACCAGAGAAGCAGAACAAACGGGACAGAATCTTCAGACTTAACTAAGTCGAGCGAGCTTCCTGGAATAGTATCATGCCCTCTACTACTGATAAGCAGGGTGAAGAGTTAAAATGCCAGCAGAGAATATACCAGACCACCAACCCAACACAGCCAAACCTGAGATCTACAGCTTTATCTACAGGAACTTAATTGAACGCAAAAGTAAATAGATTCATCCATCCATCCATCCATTATCTTCCGCTTATTCCTCTACTAGGGTCGCGGTGGGGTTCCCCATGCCCATTCAGGGGAGAACATCTCATCTCTCATAGGGTGCCAATCCATCGCTGGGCACACACTCACTCACACATCCACACACACAAACTATACAGGGCAATTTAGAGCATTCAATTTACCTGGAATCCATGTTTTTGGACTGTGGGACAAAAACCGGAGAACCCGGAGGAAACCCACTTGGACACGGGGAGAACATGGAAACTACACCCAGATCGGTATTCGAACCAGGAATCCCCAGCGATGAGAGGCAAACATGCTAACCACTGAGCCACCGTGCCACCCTAAAGTAAATAGATGTGTTTTTAATCTACTTTTAAAGATTGATAGTGATTTAGAATCACGAATGGTAACTGGAAGGCTATTAAGTTGAGGAGCCTTGCGAGAAAACGCTCTTCCACCAGCAGTAGTTGGTGGAATTACTTCAGTTTATTAATTAATTAATTCAGTTTATTAATTCTAGGAACTAAAAGTAAACCAGCACCTTGAAAGCAGATTTCTCGTGTTGGTTTATATAACTGAATCACTCAGATACTGTGGAGCCTAATTATGTTAAATTTTATGTTATTAATACAATTTTTACTTCATGCAACTGGTAGCCAATATAAGTTTGATAACACAGGGCTGATATGATCAAACTTTCTGCTTCTAGTTAAAACTCTAGCTGCTGTATTTTGAACAAGTTGTAGTCCATGTAATTATTTATTAGAACATTCTGTCAGAAGTGATAAACCAAAACCTATTATTTCAGTTTGTTGAGGTAATATTTTAATGTTCATACTTGCTGCATATTTTTTAGATTGTTTTAATACTGTGGTAACAATTTACAGAGAAGTAGGTTAATGTGGCAGAAACTGTAATGCTGGTTGCAATGACAATGTCAGTGGGCTGGGAATGGAATCTCCCACAAGTGGCAGTCTATAGAATTTTTGTCATGATGTTCAATCTAAAAATAAACAGCAGACAGAATGTAATTTTATGTGCAAGAGCTCTAATAAGATTCACAGGTAAGATTGATTTGATTTCTTAAAAGACCTTTACACAGATCACACAATATTTCAGACATTTTACATAGAAGTGCAAGGATGAATAAAGGTGCAATAATCTCTTGTTGAACAGGCTGTGTAAAGGGGGCTTTCAAATCTCATGTCACTGCTGTTTTTTTCCTGATTCAGCCCACAACCCATTTCAGACATTTGAACTCCTTCCAAATGAAAAGTGCAGAAACAGCAGAATACATCTATCACATAGAGCCATGAAGCCAAAATCGGAGAGTATTGATTTCCCATTTGGGTGCTTCTTCTTTTATTTTATACCCAAATTAACCTGCACAGGGCCTGTCCTGCATCCTGACATTAACTAATAGCAGAAAGTTACCTGCATTATGATGAATGCTAATGGACAACATGATTTCTTTATGCCATATTGTTCTTATGCCAGCAAACCAGCACACCCAAAGCTGCTGTGTGGGCTATTGATTTTCAGTTCTATTTTCAATAAACAATGGAAATGAACACTATCCTGCCGACATTCTGTAATCCACTGAACATACTATGTCCTAGTTCTGCCCCCACTACACCATGAAAATGAAAAAGAGAATGTACCATAGGTAGGTTATTATTAATAAGACCTTTTATCCATGTGATTTTGCTGGAGCCAGAAATATTTTATGTCACACATAGTGGGATACAACTTGGACCAGATCCCAGTCTATAACAGGTCATTACACACATGCACTGCTAATAATTTCCGAGTGTTTGTCTCACTGTAAGCACATTTTTTTCTGCCTTGCCATTTTTTTTAAACTATAATTAATTTATTCGGTAATTGCTGCTCGTGTGCTCTAAGAGCTTTTACAAAAAACACTGGTCCTATTTACTTACTTTACTGACTCCTTAGTGATCATGGGCCAATAATGAAGTATATGGTGAGATATAGCGCCTGTACATAAATGCATTTTGGATAAACATTTGGGTGTGGATTACCCAACTTTAATCATAGGGCGCAAAGCAGCTAAATTACACAGCAACACAAGATTTTAAAAATAATAATAAATGTCTTAGTACATAACCTGTTTTAAATGGTTCCTTTCTTTTAATGTTGGAATAAAGGCCAGTATTAAGTAAAGATTAGGGAATTTTTCAGCTGGCCCCAACCAATCTGCGATGTGGGTATGCTAAAGACCTTTAATGTTGTCACTGGTAATCATGTTACTGGATTTATTCTGACATAGCCATATAAGGTTAAGGTTAGGGTCGTAGCTTGGTGTATAATCTGGGACTTGAAGAGTAGCTGCTGTGGGCAATTTTTTGCAGGTTATGGTCTTTTTACTTATGCAGACCAGCTATTTTGCATAAAAACGAGGTGTCAAGTATAGTTTTTCTATAGCATCAGAAGGCATTTGGAAAATGGACAAAACTTTGACCGAGTCAAAGAGGTTTAGTCGACCAAAGGCCACAACAAATCAGAAGATCACAGCACAGTATCATTAAGCAGAGCTTAAGGCAGGTTGAAATAATTAGGTTTCAACTGTGAGAGATAAAAGACTTTAAACTGCAGGTTTGACAGATCAAGTAGCAGTAAGAAGTCCACAGCTAGGAAAAAAGAGGCTTGTCCAAGACAAGCAGCACCTCCAGTGGACTACTTATGACTGGAAGGTCTTATAATCTGATAGTGTGTGTTTAAAATACTTGGTTTATCATGCAGGATTAAACATCCACTAGTAGATAAAATAATATTTCCCGAGTTTCTTGTACAAACTGTAAAACATAAAGTAGGATGCATCAAGCTATATCGCATGAATCCATCATTGGCAACTGGCACAGGGTAACTTGCACACTAGACATGAACAGCTGCAACAGCCTTTTGACCCTCCTTTTAATAATCTTTGATCTACAGTACATCTATTTGCTCAGGGGTTTATATTACAGGAGGCCAATGATCAAAAACATACTTCGTTATGTCAGAACTACCATAGAAAACATAAACAAGGCAGTGGGCTATAAAAAATAGAGTGGCCTGCACATCCTCCAGATTGAAAGCACTTAGAGCTGCTTCAACACCGATACATTTTGTGAGTGTGGCTGTGTGAATGAGTGTGTACCCAGCGAGAAATTGCTACCCTTTCCTGGGGGTATCTGCCCAGCGCCCAAAATGTCCTCCTCTGGATAGGCATGGGGAATCCCCCCCCCCCCCTCCCAAGCGACCCTGTCAGTCTTATCAGACCCTAGGATTAAGCGGAAGATAATGAATGAATGAAGTTTACAATATGATTTGAAAACCTACAGAAAATATTAACTTTTGGGTGATAAAAGATGTAATTATTTAAACTATGTTGGGTCTGAAAAACTGTAAATCTATGTGGTTGATCTGTAAATTCATCCTACCTTTAATGTTTTAAACATATGCCCTGTGAGTATCAAACATAATTACATTAAAATTTATATAGAATTGTTGAGTATATGTACAGTATTTCTTGTAAATAAAAATAGTGATTTATTACAAAAGTTTCACAGTGGGGGCAGCACGATGGCTTAGTGGTTAGCACGTTCGCCTCTTGTTCGATTCCTGATCTGGGTGGAGTTTTCATGTTCTCCCCGTGTTCGTGTGGGTTTCCTTCAGGATCTCCGATTCCTCCCACAGTCCAAAAACATGGATTCAAGGTAAATTGAATGCTTTAAATTTCCCCATATTGTAACAAATGCGCGTAGTGAGCCAAAAGGGGAACTCGCAGCGGCGAGCTGGAAGGAGCAGGTTGCCAGATGAGGATAAATAAGAAGTAATTTATTAAGTGTCGCGGACCACGCAGACACAGAGAAAACGACAACACGCAAACGCTACAAACTACAAATAATAATCA
>JAOUQT010139259.1:0-18828 GCA_025769995.1 Xyliphius kryptos | reverse complement strand
TACATAACTGTAGCAAAATTACAGTTATGAAGTAGCCACCAAAATTATTTTTTGGTTTGGGGTCACCGCAACATGAGAAGCTGTATTGTGGGGTCACGGCATTAGAAAGGTTGAGAACCACTGCTCTACAGTTTCCATCCTCCAGACTTTCAGAAACGGTGCTGAATGTGTTCTCCCTCTTCTCTGCCTAACAGGCTGAGCTGTTATAGGACATGGGGGAAACTCTTGGAGAGGAACTTTGGTGTTGAGGAAGGAGATCCTGACTGGTCCGCTCTTCAGGTCGTTTAATTGTCGTCAGAAAGCGTGCGGTGCGGCTAAACCTGTCCAGTCTGACCGATGCAGAGAAACGGCGCATCACGGGTGTGCCGTTCCAGAGGGGGCCAGGCTCTAGTAGGCCCCACATCTAGCATCGCTCGACTTCAGAGTCAATCAAGAGCTGTCTGGTCTCATCTTGATATGTCACGGTGACGTGGTGGCGCTGGGGGGAGTGGCGGAGCCGCGGCACTGATCAGGGTTGATTAGCGCACTTGAAGCGGCTTTGCCTAATGACTGTGTGCCGCCTTATAAGCTGTATGATCACACTCCTCTGGGAGAGAGACCGACCACGGAGCTGGTGGGTCGAAGGACCCAGCACGGCTACCGAAAGAACTGTAAAAGCTCACGATTCCTTATGTAATCGTGTTGGGTTGTTAAATAAACTCAGTTTTGTGTGTTAAACTCCTGTCTCCGGTCTTCATCCTTTACACCCTGCGACACTGTGGCAGTTCCCTAGTTGTAATGTGTGACAGGACAAGTACACCACGGCTTTCAACACAAAACACTGTTTTTTTTTTTTCCCCCACTTTGAGATCACGGCTCACGCGTACTACGTCTTCCAGTCCCACCGGCTCACCGCCTTCCCCTCTCTTCTGGTTCCCCTTTACTGCAACCCAGAGAGAAATCATTAATTAATTTGTCCCCAGACAGGTGCGACTATTTACCTGGCCCGCCTTCCAAACCCGGGTTCCGTCTACCGACCACGCCCATCACACCCTCGCGCCCACGTTTCTTGGGCTAGACATGTATGGCAGTCTTTTGAGAACAGCCTCGCCCTCTTTGCACAGGAGGGGGCGTGGGTTCGATTTTAGTTCGAAGTAGTGGACTGCAGGGGCTTATGGCTTTTGCCATTCAAGTCTCCCCCCTGAGTTTGCTCCTAATGAGAGCATTCATGAGATCGGTGTTATCACTATGCTTGCGAGCAAAGATTATGTGTAGTTAGTAGCCATGTGGCTGGCTCTTAAACATTACTTCCATCACCCCCGCAACTGTCACCTGTTAGTCTGCTGCGACAATGTGACAGCAGTGGTATTAATTAATTGACATGGGCACTGATTAGCCCACAGAATGCTGCTGTGGTGTGATCGGCATTTACTGTTGTTACGGGTGATGCACGTCCCAGGCTGGTTTAACACTGGCGCAGACCAGCTATTCTGGGGGAACTCACTGTCACATAGTGGAAATGCTGTGACAGAGATTCGGCTGGGCTGGGCTTGGCCAAAAAACTCCTCAGTCTCTACAGCAGAGATCCAGGTGCTGCAGCTGTTTCACCCGCCCCTATTCTCCTCGCCCGAAGAACGGAGACTTTACTTGCTCTGCCCAGTGCGAGCTCGCCACATTCACCTGAGCAGGACCACAGCATACAGGAAGAGTGACCAACTATTTATCTCATGGTCTCTCCCTCACACAGGGAAGCCCATCTCTAAACAGAGACTGTCACACTGGCTGGTCAAAGCCATTTCGACAGTGTACTCTGCATCCTGAGCATTCTTTAAGGGGGTCTCGCTAGAACAGATCTCTTCAGCAGCAAGTTGGGCGTCCCCACACACGTGTGGCTGTGTGAGTTAGTGTGCCCAGTGATAGATTGGCACACTGCCCTGGGTGTATCTTCCCAGCACTTAAAACATTCTCTACTGGATGGGCATTGGGAACCATCCGCAACTCTAGTAGAGGAAGAATG
The DNA here is from genome assembly GCA_025769995.1 of Xyliphius kryptos. Taxonomy (NCBI): domain Eukaryota; kingdom Metazoa; phylum Chordata; class Actinopteri; order Siluriformes; family Aspredinidae; genus Xyliphius; species Xyliphius kryptos. The sequence continues at coordinate 16,832 of JAOUQT010139259.1, read as the reverse complement.
GCATGGGGATTAATAAAGCAATAAGGCACGAGAGCGCAAGCATTATTGTGAGCAAACCATGGGAAAGCGGGGTCATTAAGCTCAACGCCAAGTGGAATGCCAATACACATATTTCCGTGGTTTATTTACAATAATGCACAACCGCGAGTGCCTTATTACTTTTATAAAACAGTTACCAACACATTATACCAATATATTGATTAATAAATGCATTGACCAGAATTGCAAAATTGCTAATAAACTTGTCTTTTGCAGCATAACCCAGTCCGCATTTAAAGATTTTCTGGTATCTTTACCAATAAAATACTGCCATCTAGTGGCCAAATTACACAACGCAGTTCATGAAAAACTTCAAAAAAACAATATATTTTACAGTGTGTGTTTAAACTAATGTGAAGAAGTCAGAGGTATGGTTTATTGTGAATAATATCATGGCTAGACAAGCGGTTCAGTCAATCAGATTTAAGGACCGGAACTACCCATTTTATAAATTACATTAGGTCATTAGGTTCTGTGTCCAATGTACAAATCACGAATAAAATGTCCAATGTGGCCACACCTGAAGCACGTCATATCCGTGTTGGAACTCAAATACACAGTGTAGTCAAAACCAGCAACTTTAAATTTGAAGGACAGTCTAAGTTCATCTCTGTCTTGTAACACCATGTGCACGACTCATCGGTAGGAGATCACGTGTTTCAGTCTCTGGTTGAGGCTGAACTTCTTGATGGGGGACACAATTTTCCCGAAACGGGAAAGTTCCTGAATAAGCAGTTCATTTTTTAAGAACGGTGGCCATTTAAGATGATGATTTTCTTAGACGGGGTACTTAAAGGTAAAACCGGGATCAGTAATCCATTCAGAACGTTTCCTCTTTTCAGGAGATCGTGCGCCATGTCGATCGCCTTAGCAAACGATTTATTTACACGGGACGCAGCGAGCAGATTTCCGTGACCGATCACGTTTTCCGCCGCTAGGAAGCACTCTTCTACGCCGGTCCTGCACTCCACCTTCACGGCGTGCTGGCGGGTTAGACTCTCATAAACGGCATTGCTGTATAGCGCCGCCATAGTTCCGAGAGAGAAACTTCAGTTCACACTACATAAACGCAAGTTTTCCGGCTTCTTACCGGATAAAAGCTCCAGTTCCACCGGACAAAAGTTCCACCTGTTTGACACTGGTGTTGTTATTAATTGTTTAAAGAAATAACTCAATCAGCGAGAGAGACGCGAGAGAGGTGTTACCACCGACCGCCAAGAAAGAAAGTGTGTTTTCATCGCTTCAACTATGACAGACAATATGGAGAAAAAAATAAAATAAAATAAAAAAATTTTTTCGGATTTTTTAATAATTTATTTGTGAACTAACATAATGGGATTAATAGGAAGGTGGTGAAGTAGTGTTGTATTTGGAAATAAGTGCAGATAGTGAAGTGACGTGGGTTTATTGAATGCACATGTTTGCATGCCAAAGAATACAACATTCCTTAGTAAAGAGTAATTCTGACTTACCTGCAGGTGGCTACAAGTCACCATCACTTCTCCAAGAGCAATGATTGCACTTGCTTGGACATAGCTTTCCCCATCAGACAAGGAGTTAAACAACACTGAGATCATGTCACTACTTTGAAGGATTTCAGTGTAGTCCTTATTAGCTAACAGAGAAAAAGAAATTAGTATATTTAACTTTATACATATTAATTAATAAAAACTTTATACATATATAACAAACATATGTATATTTACAACATCAACCTTGTTAAATTGTACCTTTAAACCGAGAAGTGAGCTGAGTAACAAATTCAAGAGTGGAATCCCTTACTTCCCACCGAACATCACATGCATGCTTCTTCAGCAAAGGAAAAAGATCTAATGATACAAATAAACAGTTTTTATCATCAGCTTCTGCCTAGTTATTTTATTTATTTTATTTATTTATTTATTTTTAGTCATTTTGCAAATACTGAAGTGACTAACAAATATTCCAACTTAATTGTTTGGTCACATTACATACAGTAGGGCCATACAATAATTTATGGTCTCCACTTGTTAATTGTATTGATGGCACCTGTTTTACCTTGTTATCTGTATAAGACACCTGTCCACAGACTCGAACAATCAGACTCTTAACTTAGCCATGGCCAAGACCAAAGAGCTGTCGAAGGACACCAGAATGAAAACTAAATATACAATAGGCAAACAAGTGGTGGGAGCAATTGTAAGAAAATGAAAGACATACATATAAGACAATTGCTAATCTCCCTCAATCTGGGGTTCCACGCATGACCTAATCCAGTGTCAAAATGATCATTTCAAACCCCCAAAATCCCAGAACGAGGAGGGACCTAATGAATTACCAGCAGAGAGCTGGAACCAAATAAAAAACAGTAGCACACAACGTCCAGAGTGACTCAAATCCTGCAGTGCCAGACGTGTCCCCCTGCTTAAAACAGCATATATACAGGCCCATCTGAGAGCATATTGATGATCCGGAAGAGGATTGAGCGAATATCATGTAGTGAGATGACACCAAAATAAAACTTTTTGGTAAAAACTCAACTCGTGTTTGGAGGAAGAAGAATGCTTTGTTGCATCCCAAGAACACCATACATACTGTGAAACATAGGGGTGGGTTTTTCTGCAACAGGACAGGACAACTAATCCATGTTAAGGGAAGGATGAACTAGGCCATGTTGTAAGATTTATCCTTCCATCAGTTGAAGTTCAAATATTTTGTATAGTGCTTTTTACAACAATGCATTGTCACAAAGCGGCTTTACAGTTATTAGCCTAAACCCATAAAAAATTTGTGGAGGGAGTTGAAAGTCCATGTTGCCCAGCAACAGCTCCAAAACATCACTGCTCTAGAGGAAATCTATGTGCAAAACTGAAGACTTAAAGCAAGGGTATCAAAACTTTTTGCAAAGAGGACTATTAGTTCCTTCTGACCTTTTTTTAATCTTAACGTTATATTAATATAAACACAGTTATAAAACTGTTCATTGTTAAAATTACCTCTATTTTTCAAATGGCATATAGAATATAAGCCACTTAGCTGTGAAAAACTCAAAAACAAAATTCTTTCATATCTGGAAAGTCAGATACCAAAACAAACTCTATAGAATACCTTAAATCTAAGTAATCCAGCTTTTGACAAGCCAAAAATAACAAAAATAACACAAGTCGCAGGCCATTTGGAATCAGACCGCAGGCTGTAAATGGCTCATGGGCTATCCTTTGGTTACAGCGTTTGACCTCTTACAAAGTATTAAGCTGAACTTTTGTTATTGGCCAAATACCCCTTTTCCACCATAATTTACAAATAAATTCTTAAAGTGTACCTACAATGAAAATTACAGAGCTCTCTCATTTTACTAAGAGAACAATCAGTCACTGACATTACTTTTAGGCCCCATTGTGAGTAATAGTCAGAGGTGGCAGAAGTACACGAGTTCCTTACTTTAGTAAAAGTACTAGTAATCTAGTAAAAAGACTACTCAAGTAAAAGTTGAAGTATGACTAACATTTTTTAACTTAAGTAAAAGTATAAAAATACATGCTCTTAAATGTACTTTCAAGTACAAAAGTAAAAGTATTCAAAAATAATTTGTAACTCAAATTTTAACAGTGTCATTTTTATTGAAGCCCTATGATATGAAAACACACTGCACACCACTATTTAGTGGCAGAATAAGAACATTTTTAGTAGAAGTAATGTTAAGAATTCAGAACTACAATAGCCAATCAATATTACTGTAATGCTTTGTTTTGATGCTCCATTGATCAAAAACTAATTTAATAAGAGCGCCAGAATGTCTCTTTAGCCTCAATAGTAGCTGGTTCTCAAAGTTCTTTGAATCCAAGCTTGCTCTTTAGGGACTAAAAATTAGTCCTGCTGTGCTAAAAAGTGTAAGAAGGAGGAGCTGATTGCTCAGTTAACTGATGATGATTCAGTTGATTTATACTTGTTCAATTTATTTTTCTTCTGCCTACATCCTGTTCAACTCAAAGGCTCAGTGCAAGTGCTAAGCATGTGCCCCAGTTCAAGTGCTGAGTCTATACCTGCCATTAGTACTAGTGCAGTGCCGGTACATTGTGTGTGTGTACCTGTGATTGAACCCATCGTGAGTGAAGCTGTGTGTTCCACCAAAACGCGTGGCCTTTCAGATTTGCCAAGTCTTCCCCAACAGCACTTTGACCTTTCCAATCCCCTCTCCTTTAGTGTCAGTGTTGTGGCTTTTAGTGCTAATTCAGTGTCTTTGTCTCCCTCTAGTGTAAGGGCAGTTTTTTCTGCCATTGTGTGTGCCCCTGCGAGCAAACCAGACTTGTGAGTCTGTGTTTTATCAGTGTGCATTCCCTTATGAGAGAATCTGCCATGAGTCAAGCTATGCATTCCACCATTGTGTTTGTCGCATCGGGAGAACCTGGTGGGTGTGAAATTATGTATTTCCCTATCTTATCTGCCATGTGTGTTTGTGCAATCTCTGCTGTATCTCCGTTTTGTGTTCAGAGCAAACATTCTCTGCTTTTCACCCAGTACTCCCACTTGTTGGAAGGCGAGTTCTCCAGCCACCCAGACCGCCAAGGGCTCTTTAGTCACCCAGACCGCCAAGGGCTCTCAGCTACCCAGATTGCTAAGGCTCTCTAGCAACCCATGATGCTATGATGATCAAGTCCTGATCCGAAAAGTATTCTGGACCGGCAATCAAGGACAAGATAACAAAAATATGTATGACATTACATGGCCATTTAGCAGACACTTTTATCCAAAGCGACTAATAAGTATCCCACTAAATATTTGGATTCAGAACAAAGGGTTACATCCATAGAGCAATCAGGGTAAGGGTCTTGCTCAAAGACCCACATTGGTAACTTCAGTGGACCTGGGATTACCCTTAGATTATTAGCCCAAAAACCTAACCACTGAGCTACCACACCCTTTTTTTTGCTGTTATGAATTTAAACATATTTTTAAGTCTGTGCTTATTAACCAATGATGAAAAATAGGATGCAGTCAAAGGTCAAACAGGTGTGCTATTTATTTACAAATGGCCTCCGTAAGATTAATTTAAAAAAGAGGTACAGTAACCTTTTGTTACTCTGGTGTTTCTGCAAAAAATACTTTACAGGTACAGAGATCTAGGATGTGTTATTTTTGTGTTCCCTTTATTTTTTGAGCAGTGTATTACCATAAAGCCAATGGAAAAACAGATTAGAAAAACAATATGACAAAAAAGAAGGTTATATCGGTATAAAACAAAAGTGAAACTAATCTTGGTAATACCCACCATGTTTAATGATTATCCAGTCAGGGGAGGGAGAACAGATGGTTAACCATGTTAGGGTTGCATAATATGCTTTTTCTATGACCTGGAAAGAAGTTAAAGAACAAGGAAAGAAGTTAAGAACATTTCAAATCCATTACCTATAACACAATTTAGGATTGCGCAAGCTATTAACTATCATAGTATAAACAACCTAATGACACTTACTTTAGAACTTAAATCAGGACTTTGCAGGTACTTTAAAAGTACAGTTAAAGATTCCTGAACAAAGACTCTGCTCTCTAGAGGAAAAAAAACGACACGTTTGGTCAGTAACAAGAAACAAATGATTCCTTGGCTTTTTGTTCTTCGAGTATGACTTTGCAAAGAGTTGGGCAGAACATATTTTTAGACTGCTTCACATATAGAACTAGACAGCATTTATATTTAGTTTGGTTGTTAATTAGCTTTTTAGAAAATTATAACGGGTATTCAAGTATTTGAATCCAAATGTTGTATAATTTAAATATTCATTGGCGTGATTCATATGTTTGAATTTGAACAATTCTTTTTGAGATATGGACTTGTATGTTTTGCTGTTTTAAAATTACAACTTGCAATTTTTGTAATTTAAAAAATTTAAATTCTCTGAAAAAAAATAGAATTTAAAAGGTAAACAATGGGAATGTTACCACAAGAGCATTGGAGGAAAGTGGACTGGTCTGGTAAATTTGTTTTACATAATATGGATTGGTGTGTGTGTGTCGCTTAACTGCCTCTTTTAGCGTATTACTGAAGACTGCCACAAATAAAAATGCTAAATAAAAAATAAGTTTTCAATAAAGCATCTGTGGGACATGCTGCATCTCAATGTCATATTCCACAACATACCTTCGGGAGTCTGGTGAAATCCATGCCTTAATGGCTCAGGGCTGTTTAGACAGTAAATGATGGGATTAACACAACATTGGTGATCAAAATGTTATGCCCAATAAGTGTATGTATGACAAACACTCAAACCAGTGAGTATACCTCTTTCATTTTATTATATCTTTTCATGGAACAACACTAAAGACATGACACACTGATGCAATGTAGTCAGTGTACTGCTTGAATAACTGTGTAAAGTTGCTGTGCCCTCAAAACAACTAAACACAGCTATTAAAGTCTAAACTACTGGCAACAAAAGAAAGTACACCGCTAAGTGAATTTGGCAAATTATGCCCAAAGTGTCCTTATTAACTGGAGCTTTATAGGTTGCCACTAGAATACTCGTCCACTTCTCCATGACGAGCTGGTCTATGTTAGAGACCTTGTACTCCACCACCTTAGGGTTTGCGTCTGCATACATCCATTGCATTTGCATTTGGTCATTTAGCAGATGATTTCATCCAAAGTAACTTACAAGTAATCCACGTAATGGTTTGGGCCAGAACACAGGGTTACATACAGATGGGAGGTAAAATGGCTAAATGGGCACAACTTGGCTATCTTTTACTTATTGGTGTACTTACTTTAATTTCAAGTAGTTTATACATGTCTGTGTGGCTGTGTGTTGAGTAATTTGAAGACACATCAACTTTACACTGCTATAAAAGATGAACATTGACTACTTCACATGTATCTTCAGTGTTACATCATGAGAAGAAATAATTATTTTGAAAAATGTGAGGGGCGTACTAATTTTTGTGATATACGTTACATATAACAAAAATATTTATAATAAAGATTAAAAAAGGGCATTTTGCACTGTTTCAATGAATATTTTCGAAAACATTAAGTAACAATGAAAAAAATGTATTACCGTCATAAACAGTGAGGCACCCTAATACATCCAAACTGCACATCTGCACTTTGCAACAGCCAATAAAGCACGGATTGATTCGGGCTTGCCGAGAAGTTAAGGGCTGATGTCCAGTGCCTATTCTTAAAAACGTCATCACAAAATGCTGAACTTTTGAAATTGGAATATGGCTGAGTGATTTCTTGCCACCAAGGGAAAGACAGAAAGTTAAAAAAAGAAAAAAAAAAAAAAGTAAGAACATTCTTAAAGACATTACAATTAATTTGTCACATGAAACAAATTTATTTCCACAAACTTATGTTCACCTACCTTGTATAAAAGGTCCAACAAGCCTGACAAACATTGATGAAGCAAAGAAATACAGGAACATTTCTGAGACAGCTGTTTCTCCAAGTGTGTCTTATAGTAATTATTGTGCTTATCTGCATTAAACAAAAATAAATTGTATATATTAATTCTACAAGTAAAAAAATAATGTTCTAAATATAAAATAAAAAGTTCAAGTTTATTTATTAATGAAGTGCAGCTTTACAGGTTTACAAAATTTGTAAATCAAAAAAGTAGATTTGAATGAATTAATAATTCCTTTAATTCTTTCAGAATTAAAAAAAAAAAAAAAAAGAGGCTGCAGACTTTCATCAGCGGAGCCAATAGCAGATGTGTTAACTATCTCTAAGCCTTTTCAATTAACTTCACTTATCCCATTATCACTGCACTTCTGCCCATTAATATCTGTTGTACTTGACTCCACTTTGTCGCTCATCTGCACTTTCAAAAGTCAATTTTCAAACAAAAAAAAATCAAGTAAAATTGCAAATAATGTGTGAAAAAAAAACAAAAAGTTCAACATTTCTCAAAAAAATTATTTGTAACTCTTTTTAATATTAGAATATCAGCAAAATATCTTTTCATTCTGTAAATTTACATTCTCTGTTGAAATGTTTGCAATGGTAATAGACATTAATACATTGGTTTGTTGTAACAAGGAAGCCCGTCATGCATCTGTGCAGGGGAAGCGCGACACAATTTAAGGAACATTGTGCTAAATGCTATAATTTTGTATCTTTGCGGTCATGCAAAAAATTTAGGCTCCACCCTATGGAACGGTCATACCTATGTGGCCCATGAGTTTAACAGTTCAAAAGTATTTTTTTCCCAACCACGTCAGGGATGTTCTACGGAACATTAATAGCTAGAACTACAGGAGAGTTTGTGCTACACTGTTAAACATGAACTGGATTTACAGACTTTAGTCTCTCACTACAACCACAAATTAAGAAGCAGCCTGTATCTTTTGAATTTCATTTCGATCAATTGTTTCTTGTTCGGAGGGATAAATGTACAAGTGTTCTTCCACAACCTACTTTCAGGGCACCACATGGCACACACCACTGTGTGTGCAGAATTATTAGGCAAATAAGTATTTTGATGACATCATCCTTTTTAGACGTGTTGTCCTACTCCAAGCTGTATAGGCTTGAAACCCAGCTACCAATTAAGTAAATCAGGTCATGTGCATCTCTGTAATGAGAAGGGGTGTGATCTAAACACAAACACCACAGGTGTGCCAAAACTTCGTTTTGCTTTGGCAAAATGACTTGTATTGCAGAGGGATGCAACAGTCTTGAAATTGCCAAAGTTTTGAAGCATGATCACCGAACAATCAAGTGTTTCATGGCAAATAGCCAACAGGGTCGCAGGAAGCGTGTTGAAAAAAAAGGCGCAAAATAACTGCCCATGAATTGAAGAAAATCAAGCGTGAAGCTCCCAAGATGCCATTTGACATCAATTTCGCCATATTTCAGAGCTGCAATGTTACTGGAGGATCAAAAAGCACAAGGTGTGCGATACTCAGTAACATTGTCAAGGTAAGGAAAGGCCTCCTTTCATCAAGAAACATAAGATAAAGTGTCAAGACTGGGCCAAGAAATATCTTAAGACTGATTTATTTAAGGTTTTATAGACTGATGAAATGAGAGTGACTTTTGATGGGCCATATGGATGGGCCCGAGGCTGGATCAGTAAAGGGCAGTGCGCTCCACTTTGACCCAGACGCAAGCAAGGTGAAAGTGGGGTACTGGTATGGGTTGGTATCATCAAAGATGAACTTGTGGGCCCTTTCCGGGTGAAGCTCAACACCCAGACCTACTGCCAGTTTCTGGAAGACACCTTCTTTAAGCAATGGTAACAGGAAGTAGTCTTGCAAGTCTTGCAGAAATAGGGGATGTCTGGGGCTTTTTTAGTGCCACCAAAGCAATTTATGGACCTAGCTACCATGGATCCAATCCCCTCTGGTCAAGGAAAAGATCCTTAATACAGAAAAGGACTTAAGACAAAACCCACTGGAAGGAGCACTTGTAGGCGCTATTAAATCAGAGAACAACAGTTAATGAGGAGGTGCTCAATAAAGGACAGCATGGGTGATCCTCCAAGCCTGGTAGAGGTTTCAAATGCTAATCTCAGCAATGTGTAACAACAGGGCCATCGGTCCTGATGGCATACCAGCTAAGATCCTGAAGGGGCTAACCTTCACTGTCATTTACATGCGCTCATCATGAAGATCTGGGACAAAGGAGATAACCTTAGACTTCAGAGATACACTTATTGACATCCTCTTCAAAAAAGGAGACAAGGCAGATTGTGGGAACTACATGGGCATTTCACACCTGTGCACCACAGGAAAGGAGATCCTTACCGAATCTCAGTGCGGCTTTTGTCCTGCCCATGGCATCACTGACATGATCTTCACAGGAAGACAACTTCAGAGAAATGTAAAGAACAAAGGGAACCACTTTATATGGCCCTTATAGCCCTTATAAAAGCTTTTGACTCTGTGAACCAGCAGGCCCTCTGGAAAATCCTGTTTAAATGTGGATGCTCAGAAAAATACATCAGAATATTAAGGCACTTGCATGACAAAATGGCTGCGACTGTCCTCTGTAATTGTAGTGAAACTGAACCCTACAGTTTTGAAACTCATGTGAAACAATGATGAATCATTGCTCCTACAATTTTTCCAGTTTTTTAGCGGCCATCACTGGACACAGTCTACCTATCAGTGTCGAGATCATATATAGAATTGATGCAAGTTATTCAATCTGAATCATTTCAAAGCCAAATCTAAGCTCTTTTTACATTCATTGTAGAGCTGCAGTGTGCAAATGACAATGTTATTGTAGCCCATACAGAAGACGATCTCCAGCATCTCTTTAAAATGGGCATATATCCCTTTGCAAGGGCATATAGACGTCTTAGTCTAATGATAAATATTAAAATGACCAAGGTTCTTCACCAGCCCTCACTGGATATTTCTACACCATCCCCAACAATAACGATTGATGGTATGCAACTTGAAAATGTAGATCACTTCCCCCTTCTAGAAAGCCTCAAAGGCAGACATTGACAGTGAGCCAAGATGGTAGGCTTTGCGACTCTTTTGGCCCAGTGTACATCAGCCGAAAGAACAAAGTAACACAAACAGCAGACACTGATGTGATTGCGATCGTCAGACGGCTGGTCAAATCTACAATTTTAACTGATTTCATTGTTTACAAATGCATGAAAGACATTAACTCTTTTAAATCTCGTGGATGACAAGCTCTGCTTCGCACCACACATTGCTTAAATCTGTGGTGATAATTTAGTTCTTCAATATTTGTTAAAACGTCTCTTTTTGATACCCCTTGAAAGTTAGCCTTGGGTAAAATAAAGCATTGTTAAAAGTATAAAAAAAAAGTCAGGTAGGGTCTCACTATGCCAATGCATCTTCAAATTTAAAGGCAATGTTGTGTGCTTTCAGCCACATGCGTATTTCTGGCTTTTTAGAACAGCAGCCTACTATATACATGATTATTTATTGTTTATATAGATTTTAGAAATATTTTCTTATTTAATTGTTTGATTTTTGCCCCATAATAATAAGAAATTAATGGTAAAAGCTGGAGTCTACAAAGAACAACTTAAACCTTGTGCTTTCTCTAGAAAAACACAAAACTGGTGTTGCTTGTAAATCACTTTGATAATCACTTTTAGGAAACTCAACCAAAGTTATTACAGTAAAGTCACAATAAATAAATGTAATGTAGTTAAGTTTTTAGTCAGCTGCCATTCTCATTTTGTGGTTAAACAATACCCTGTATGGATGAGATAACCCTAATCCAAGTTATACTTATTTTCTTCAAGTTCAGTATGTACTTTATTAAAGACACAAAAAATACATGTTAAACTAAAAATATAAACAAAACGTTAACTATGTATAAATGTGTGTTTTGGAGGTCATGGAAATCTAGTAAGAGGTCATGAGAAGTCATGAAAAATGAGAAATTGAAAAGTGTTTGACAAAGAAAACAGTCACACTGAAGCTCTGGTGAAAAGTGGTCAGCAGCAAATGCACTTCCTGAAAGGCATGAGATGTGCACACCTACCTCCTTCAAATCTTACGACCTTCTACAAAGGCATTACAGAAAGCAAAGTTGTGAATCAGTCTAGGAAGAAGCCAATAGTGCCTCTGACTAAGTGCTTACAGAGGGTGGTAAGACAAGTGAAGAGAATAACTGAAACTTCACTGGAAAGAGTATATTTCGCCAACCAAATAATACATGCTTTGTGGTGTTACTATTGGGGTCCGACCATTAGAGAACACAGTAAAGAGGACTAACACTGTAGGTTATTTGTTTGTGGAGTACAATACATACTAAATCCATATATGGGAAGTGGAATTGATAATAGTGGAATAGTATATGGAGCAAAAAAGTGGTGTGTCCTAACTTTTGACTGGCATTGTACATGATATTTATATGGCACCTACCAGGTTCATAAGGCTCCAAAGTAGTAGTAGTAGTAGCATACATTAGCGGGAGAAAAATGAAATCTGCTGCTTTTCTCTTTAAATTTTCAGAACTTAAAAAAGAAGAAACATTAACAAGGTCATATATATAGTATAGTATTTATTATTTCTAAACTGGGGTGCTTTAATGGCAATTTTTTTTTATTTACCAGTTTGGCAGTTGAAGTATTTTTCTAGCACAATGCACAGATTCATTAGCATTCTTTGAGTATAGGATAAGGTCCACTAATGCCTCCACATCAGACACTGGTTCTTTAAGTCTAGGACTTCTGCAATACAGAAATAAATAAAAGGTTTAATTCATGTAATAATTTGGTGAAGACCCTTTCCAAAAAAATATAATATCAACAGACTATAGAATTGTTGATTAATTTTTGTAATTTCATTTAAAAAGTTAAACTTTCATAAATCATAGACTCAGGGCCCACAATTTAATTTATTTTATTTGTTTAGTTTAACATAATTTGGGCTCATAAAACCCATAAAAACTGGAAATAAAAAAAAAGAACACTATGAAGAAATCAGCGAAAAAATTTGAAGGGCATGATTGTTTAAAACTGAGTTTGACCATACTAATCATCTACTAAACAGTGGTGATGAGGACCAGAATCAAAACTGCTTGAGGTCCAGTGTGTAATATCCAAAGTCATGATTTGGGGTGTAAAGTCCAGTAGTAAAGTGCAGGTGTTGGTAAACTGCTTTTTTAACCACAACAGTATGCTTTAGAGGACTTCACGATTTCTTTTGCTGAAGATCTGTATGGAGATACAGATTTCATCTTCATGAAAGGACCTGGCCCTTGCCACCAGAAGCACTAAAGTCACCTCGCCGGACTTAAACCCAATAGCGCATCTATGGGGTATTCTCAAAAGGAAAATGAATTGCCCAAACACAACAAAGAAAACCTGACAGCATCATGGAAATCCGGGCTTCCATAACTTCCTGGCACGGTGATGGCATAGGCATCAAATTAGGTTTCGGTGCGTATGGTGGCATGGGCAGGGGCCAGGTCCTGCTGGAAGATGAAATCAGAATCTCCATACAAATCCTCAGCAGAAGGAATCAGTCCTCTAAAACATTCTGGTAGACCGTTGCAGTGAACTTGCATTTAAGAAAGAATAGTTTACCAAAACCTGCACCGGATATTGCACCCATTTCATACTGATCCTCAAGCATTTCAGATTCTCTTCCTCACTTCTACTAATGATTAGTGTGTCACACTTAGTTAAAAACATTCATGCCATACAAAATTGGACTGATCTCTCCAAAGTATTCAATTTTATGTATTTTTATTTTCATGGGTTTAATGACCGAGAAACCAAATTGTGTAAAAATAAACAAATAAATACTTGAAATCTTTATGGTGAGAGTAGGACTCCATTAGGGCTGGCCTTTGTCACCGATTGTTTTCATAATGTATATGGACAGAATTTCTAGGCGCAGTCAGAGGATGGAGGGTGTTGGGCTTACGATCATGTCACTGCTGTTTGCAGATGATGTGGTCCTGTTAGCATAAACAAGCTGTGAAGTCCTCTCTGGGTCAGGAATGAGCTCTTGCCTCAAGTGGTGGAGTTTAAGTATTTAAGGGTCTTATTTACGAGTGATGGTAAGATGGAGAGTGAGCTTGTCAGGATCAACGCGTTGTCAGGAGTGATGCGGACTCTAAACTGGTCTGTTGTGGTAAACAAAGAGCTAAGCCACAAGGCAAAGCTTTCAATTTACAAGTCAGTAAACGTTCCTACCCTCACTTATGAACGACTACTAGTGACCGAAATGGGTTTTCTCTGCAGGGTGTCTGGGCTAACCCTTAGAGATGGGATGAGCAGCTCAGTCATCTGGAACAGACTCAGTTGAGCCGCTACTCCTGTACATCGAAAGAAGCCAGTTGAGGTGGTTCAGACTTCTGGTAAGGATGCCTCAGGAGGTGTTTTTAGGCAAGTCAAACTGGGAGGAAACCTTGGTGAAGACCCAGGACATGCTGGAAGATGGACGTAACAAGAAAGAGTGAGGTCTGGGTTTCTCTGCTTAGGTTGCTGCCCCCACGACCCAATCCCTGAACAAGCGGAAGATAACGAATGTGTGGATTCTATTTGTTACACATTAACACTATTATTTATTAAATCAATGTTTGCAATATACTCGAGTACAAAAATGCTGGGACAGAGGCACATTTATCACTGGTTACATAAGCTTTTTTTTAATTTGCTTAGGACCACCTAGGATTTAAAGATACCAAATTGGTGGTCATTAAAAGGCAGAGCGCAGTCCGGGTTTGTACCCATCTGATGTTCACAGCGGACCCAAACTGATAAACTATAGATTTCATTTTCATGGTTTATTTTAAGTGGCAGAATCTTTTGTCTCAATGGTACGGGCTGCACCGTGCAATAAGTTTTAGGCCAATCGCATGCGTTGTAAGATTGCCATGGCGCTCCTCAGCTATCAGATCTGTGCAGATTTGAAAACGCGGTGCATGTACAAAGTACAAAGCAAGAAGCTGCATGTCCTACAAACAGCACCAACAATAATAATGCTACACCGAAAAAAATGTAAGTGAAAGCAGGAAACAAAATGATATTTAGAGAATTTGATATCATATGTGACACATAAACACCTACCACACGGTCTGTGAAAAGCCCAGAGTCAGCATAAGAAAGTTATTTGCATTTGCTTTCATGTCACCAAATCTTTTTAACTGCATTTCATAAATCATGAATGAATGGAGAACAAACTACAATCTTTATATACTGTCAAAATTCCCAGTCAGTTTAGAAGTTCATCGCAGACCGTGTATAAATTGTCATCATTACAAACAAAAGGATTCTCCAGTTGTTAATTTAAAAAAATTAAATCCAACCAAAGGACAAATATAAAGTAAAAATAATTACTTGCGGTCATCCATGTCTTCTACTGCAATTTCCAGCTCATAAATAAATGGATAGAAATGGTATTTTGATTGTAGTTTGTTCTTTATTACACTATGATTTATTTAAAGTAATTATTCTATATACAGTGGAGGAAATAAGTATTTGATCCCATACCGACTTTAAAAGTTAATACAAAGAATTTAATGAAATGCATCATAGTTTTATGCCAGCTTTATTTTAACAATGATGCACAGAATACCAAAAGAAAAACTGAGACAATTACATGAAATAATAAATAAAATTGTATTTGAATTTCTTTGAAGGAAATAAGAATTTGAGCCCTAGTAAAACATAATTGAAAACTCAGTGGTAAAACCCTTGTTGGCAAGCACAGCAGTCAGACGATTCTTGTAGATTTTTATTAGTTTGCCCACACTTTAGGAGTAATACTGGCCCACTCCTGATTGCAGATCATTTCCAAATCCTACGGTTTTAAGCATGCATTTGGAAACTTAAAGCTTCAGCTCTCTCCATAGATTTTCTATGGCATTGAGGTCAGGAGACTGGCTAGGCCATTCCATGACCTTGATATGCTTCTTTTGGATCCACTCCTCTGTTTCCTTGGCTGTATGTTTTGGGTCATTGTCGTGCTGGAAGACGCATCCACAACCCATTTTCAGTGCCCTGGCGGAGGTAAGGAGGCTCTTACACAGGATTTTGCGATACATAGCGACGTTCATCTTCCTGTCAATGCAGGAAAATGGCTCCGTTCATCTTCCTGCCTATGAAGAAAAACACCTCCAAAACATTGGTCTCATCTGATCACAGCACCTTCTCCCAGTCTCACTCGGAGTCATTAATATGGTCGTTGGTGAAATTAAGGCAAGCCTGCACTTAAGCCTCCTTGAGCTGAGGAACCTTGTATGTACTGTTGGTTCATGCTTTCATTTTCTCTCGGCTCGATTACTGTAATTTACTACTTTTTGGCTTTTTACTACTGTATACTGTATGTACAAAATTCAGTTACAAGGGCCCTAACATTTACAAATCCTTCTGCACACCTGTTCTGAAAGAACTTAATAGGCTAAATATAAGATTCTTCTTCATACCTTAAAAATATTGCATGGGCTTGCCCCTTTCTACCTCAGGGACTTCATTATTTTATATGTTCCAATGGATGGCAGATTGTTTTGTGTCTGCTCCAAGTCTTTGGAATTCTTTACCTCAAACTCTTTGTGACTGTTCTGATCGGTCATCTTTTAAGACCCAACTAAAAACTTTTCTATTTTTATCACAGTGTTGCTAATATTGTACATGATTGTAGAGTGTTCTTGGGTTCTAGAAAGGCACTATATAAACTGAAATTATTATTATTGCACTGCAATTTTTTTAAACCATTAAGTGTCAGTGTATTATATTTATTTAGAGACTGTGGTCCCAGCTGCCATGATATGCCCAGCTCCTCCCAATGTTCTTGGCTGATTTTTAACCCTTTCATAATCAATGAGACCTCCACAAGGTGATATCTTGCATGGAGCTCTAGGCCTAGGTCGATTGGCAGTAATGTTATACTTTTTCCACTTCTGAATAAATGCCCCAACAGTTGTCACCTTCTCATCCAGCTTCTTACTTGCTGCTTTGTGGCCTATTTCAGCCTTGGGTAGGACAACAATTTTGTCCCAGACATCTTTAGACAGCTCTTTAGTCTTGCCAATGGTGAAGATGTTGGAGTATCCCTGAGTCTGTTGGCATGTGGCCTTTTGGCTGACAATCTAGGACAGGCATCTCGCATGCGGGTAACAACTTCACTGAGATTAGGGTGTGGGAGCCAACATAAGTCATGGTTTTAAGTGGATAAAAAACTTACATCCCTCAATGAAAAACAAATTATTTTTTATTTAAATATTATATAATTTTCTAGATTTTCTTTTTGATATTTCATCTCTCCCTGTTAAAGCTACCATAAATATTAAATACTTTATTTGTCAGAGTACAAATGTTTAAAATCAGTGGGGGATCAAATACTTATTTCCTTTACTGTGTGTGTGTATA